>CAUYSK010005051.1:0-15769 GCA_963575035.1 Avahi laniger | reverse complement strand
TTAGTTTTCTGCTTGGGACAGTATGCAAAAGAAACATGAACATTTAAAATAAACCTTGAAAAGATATATGGTCTGAATGTGTTCCCACAAAATCCATATGTTGCAATTCTAAGCCCCAAGGTGATGGCATTAGGAAATGTGGCCTTTGGGAGTGATTAGATCATGAAGGTACAGCCCTCATGGATGGGATTAAAGCACTTAGAAGGAGGCCAAAGAGAGCGTGTTCTTCCCTTGCGCCATGTGAGGACACAGCTACAAAGGACCATCAATGAAACAGAAAGCAAGCCCTCACCAGACACCAAATCCACCAGCACCTTGATCTTAAACTTTCCAGCCTCCAGAATTGTGAGCCATAAATTTCTCTTGCTTATAAAATTCCTAGTATATGGTATTTTTTTATAGCAGTTCAAACAGACTAAGTTGAAAAAGCAAAATAATTCTGTATAAATCTCAGAAATGTCAAAAAGGATTTTATTATGATTTGTTTTGTTTTTAATCTCCTATACTCGATGAAAAATCTCTTTAGAAATAAGGATTTTCTGATTTTTGTCTAGTAAGCCTCTACTCCAGCTGTGTGGTGGCTCTTAGATCTTTTCGGTGAAAATCAATCTAACCCTTTTCAGATCTTTTCAGTTATGGCTTTACCTGGTCAACCCAATCAAGAAAACAAAATCCTGGATCCCAAGAAAAAACATATTTTTTTCTTTTAGAAGGCAGGGCAGGGACTAAAGTGTGATGTTCATAATTATTTTCTATTTCTTTTTAATTGTTATTTCAATACCAAAATTTGGGTTAAGATAACACAAGTTTCAGTTAAGTTCAAATGTTTAGTTCAGATCAGAATTTACATTTACAAAGTAGCTAATTTGCTTAATTCTGGTGACAAAAAAATAAAAAAAGACATAATTTTGCCCTCAAGAAATTTATAATCTATTTAGATGACAAAAGAACATCAACATAATATTAATACAGAAGGAATAAAGATCACCAATTGATATCATGCATCAATTTCATAATTTATAAGGTAAATTTATAGGATTATTTGGTCTTGTACTAAGTAGACCATCTATGGGATGAAACAAAAGACAATTACACTTTCCTTTCTGGAAGAGGTTGGACGAAGATTCAGACCATATGATGTTCTCTAAGAGGGCAAGAACTGAGAAACTGGAAACAGAAGGACAGCAACGGCCTTTTCTGTGTGAGCAGAAAGTCAGTGTAGGCAAGAGGTAGAAGGAGCACCAGTGAGGCTGGTCCTGGTTAAATCAAAAGAGAACAGATCTTGGATTCCAGGGTGATGTGACAAGGATAGAGGTCAGTTTATTTATACACGCCCTTGGCTACTGTCAAGATTAGTTGGGGATAGTTGACAGGATTAGAATTATATTGAAACACTCAAATGTTTAGCTTCATGTGGTCACTGCAAATGTTAGGTCATTTACCTTCACATCTCCTTAACTTCCTTTTAAGAAGTTGGTTGGTAAACTGGTTTAAATAATTTCAACAGTACTAGGAAAAGCACCCCTCAATGTGCACACACACACAGACACACAAAAAGAAAAACAAAAACTCTTTGCATGTGATCTTTGCACAAAACGATGTGTTTCCACTGTGAATTATGAGAATGTTTACTTAAATTCTGGGCCCAAATTACCAGGACTTCTCAGAAGAAATTTCGACTCCAAAATCTGGAGCAGGCAACACAGCTGTGAAGCCAAGTTTGTGGGGCTTATTAGGGCAGCAGCTGGGCATGGGCTGAACAAAAAGATAATTCCAGTGCTTTGGAGGAAAGAGTGTGATGAAAAGCACAGCTTCATCTTTTCTTGGTGAAACAAGAAAATAACTTTAAAAAATCACTAAGTGATCAGCACTTTAAATAACAATGTCATATTAAGACACTCGGGAAAATTCATGTTCATCTCCCCCACACCCATTTCTGTCATTTACAGAACATTGTTAAGTCAAAGATTTGGTTCCCACTGATCTTTAGAATGGTGGTACAGTAACTTAAATTATATTTCAATTTATTGAGAAAATTTAATTTAAAATAGGAAAAACAAATAAAGTCAAACTGTACAGTATAACCTTTAGGAAAAAGGAATTAGGGAATTTGGCATTTCCTATGTGTTCCTAACATTGGACCTTAGGGCAAAATGCTGAAAACATACTCTGGGAGGGGGAAGCAGAAAGCCTATGATAAAGATGTCTTAAAGTTTACCTCGGTTCGATGATCTCTCTTCATGTTTCATTGCAGGATGTTTCTGCCTTAGGCTAATTATCAGAGAGGTCTTGAGAAAAAAAATTTAAAGTATTTCCATGTGATGTTAAAAATGCCATGGAGTATGAGGCATAAGAACTGGGGTGGTCTTATTAAATCTTGTATAGCAGATAAAGCTTTATTTATTGTCTTGTACCTCTCTTTTCTAAATCCTGTCTATATTTCTCCTATTCTACCATCTCCCCATCTACTCTCCAGCAATTAGGACCCTTAGACTTACTTGAAAAAAATTAGTATCAAAACAAAAATACGAATTTAATTCTTTCAAAGAAGTAATAAAATTCAAAACATTGTATTTGTATAAATGAATTTATTCATTTTATTGAGGTGTATGAACAACCTCATGATTTTTATGAGAATCTGATGTTTGTGTATATGTGGAATGGTGGCTATATGTTGCATCTGAGCATGACAAAGCTTCTAAATATTGGCTGATAGCCAATGGCAGAAACCTACATCCTGTCCATGGCAGAGGAAGAGGAGATTTATTCAGGATCCAGAGGCTCTCCCATCCCGATGGCACATACATAGATATATTAGGCAAACTACTCTCATAAGTACTACTGAATGCAGGATAAGTATACTTGATAATTGTATATTATGAGGCATATTTGGTCATATGGTTATATGCATTAGATGAAAGATATGTAAAGAGGTTGTGAAATGTCAATAAAAATATGTATAGTACTTGGAAATTGGCAAATGAGATCATTGGACATCCTTTCATTGGAGTGATGAGTCTTGCCTAGCAGATCCTTGCAGAAATATCTGTTTCTATAGAGGTGTGAACTTCCTATTGCCTTACTATAGCTAGACTATTTTATAATTTTGTAGGGATAGAAGTAAACTTATAGAAAAAATAACAGAAATATCAATATTCATTGCACATAGTAATGCAAATGAATTTTGTCAAGTAGAGACATAATTGATTTCTACCCTGTAGAAAAGATAAGCCCAAACATTACATTTTATGCCATGTGAAATCTTCACCAATTTTGCCTCTATTAGTGAATTCATTTTCTTGTTTCTGACTGCCTATTTATACCTCTGGCCTCATAGTCTTTAAACTAATTTTTTTTAATGTCTTACTGGTTCCCATATATATCAGTTTAATAGGGCTGCTATAACAAAGAATGACAGACTGGGTGGCTTAAACCACAGAAATTTATTGTCTGACAGTTCTGGAGGCTAGAATTCCTAAAAGAGGTGTCAGTGAAGTTGCTTTTTACTGAGGCATTGTTACCAAAAGTTTGGCACTTGTCCCTGAGGCTGAAGCAGAAGAATGAGGACAAGTGGTTTGAGGAAAAGGAAAGAGAAGTTTATTAATTTGTCAGCAAATGAGAAGGTTGGCAGACTCTCATCTTAAAATACCAACATCCTCTTTCTGAGCAGAAGTACGGAGCTTTTAAAGGTTCTGATTAATCCCATCTTTGGCTGAGACAATCTTGTGAATCCCACCCGGACAATTCCCTTGAGCCATCTCCTGTGGCACGAAGAATGAAGGACACTGTGCTGTCCCTCCTGACCACTGGCCTGAGGCAGGGATGTAGGTTTTAGGTCTCAAAGAGGATGAAGGGGTTTTGAAGAGACAGAAAATATTTTTACTCTTTTTCAGGTCATTTTCTATGTGACGGCCTTTCTCTTGGCTTGCACATGGCCTTCTTTTCCTCCCTGTATTTTCATGTGGTCTTCCACCTGTGTCTCTGTGTGCCCTAATTGTTTTTTCTTATAAAAATACCAGTCATATTGGATTAATGTATACCCAGTGATCTCATTTTAACTTAAATTAGCTCTTTAAAACCCCTGTCTCCTAAAAAACAATGGTGATATAGCACCTCTTGTATTCTCCTGGAAAGAGTTGGAACACATTTTACTAAGCGAAGTATCCCAAGAATGGAAAAACAAGCACCACATGTGCTCACCATCAGGTTGGTATTAACTGATCAACACATAAGTGCACATATAATAATAACATTTATTGAATGTCTGGTAGGGGGAAAGGGGGAGGTGGGAGGAGGGGACAAGTATATGCACCCACAAAGAGTGCGATGTGCACCATCTGGGGGATGGACACGCTTGAAGCTCAGACTTGAGGGGGAGGGAGGACAAGGGCAACATGCATAACCTAAACATCTGTACCCCCAAAATATGCTGAAATAAAAAAAATAATAAAACCCCTGTCTCCAAATAGAGTCACATTCTAAGATACAAGGTGGTAAGCTTTCAATCACAAGTAGTTTTGAAACAAAATTCAGCCCATAGCACCATTATTACTTATAATGCATGGAAGAAAATCTCTGAGAAAGACTCATTTATTTTTTGCAGGGGAGTCATTATGGGTTTTTTTGGTTTTTTTTTTTTTTTTTTTTGAATATTTCAATTTAGCAGGAGAGGAATAGAGGATATGCCGGAGGTTGTTAAGTCAAGTCCTGTCTCTTGACTACAGAAAAGCAAGCTCCCACTCTAATGGGAAAAGTGTGCAATTTAACATTTTTTTCCTCATTGCCTATGTTTGTGCTAACATATATTGTTAACATCAATTTTCTTGATATTCAGTGGTCAGGTCTGAATGGAATCCAAGAACAACCAAAAATCTTCAAAAAGATTATGAAATTGTTGCCTTAAGGACACATGGAAAATAAATCATCAGGCTGGAAAGAAAACCCTGACCCTTAAGTTACAAATAACCTTCAATTCTTTCTTTTCTTAACTATGAGAGGACAAGGAAAGCAGTCAAGGGAAGGAAATCTGATGTGTGTTTTGATAACAGACTAGCTCTCTGTGGAATTCTATAGTTGTCACTTTATGTTATCTTCCTTTATTAAAGCTAGCTTTATTAAGGCCTGCTGGGACCAATATTGGTTGGACTGGCTGCTAACCTTCTCCAGGAAATGAAGCTGATTCTGGAGGGCTGATGGTGTAGTGGAGAGAGGAGTGAGAGAAATGAGGACAGATAGTGAGCTTACTAGGCTCAACTACTAAATTGGAAAAGAGAGCAAGATTCGGTCTAATGGCACACACACTTTACAGAATTTGACACTGCTTGTATAGATTGTCTTTATGTTGAAAACTTGGCATATAGTTCTGTTCATTCTAAAGATCAGTTATTTGAAATTGTTATGCTTAATTATTTATTGAGTATAAACACAGCAGAAAGGTAAAATTTAAGAAATTTCCTACAGGTATATATTTTAATGCCAATAAAGGCTGAATAAAATAATAAAAGGAACAAAAGAAAACACTGTGATACACCACCACAAAGAATGTTTTTCCCAGTCTTAATCCCAAACTGTTGCAACTTTCTAAAATGGTCTTAACATTTCCAATAACAGCATAGAAAATTGTTGGAAAGATGATACATGCAAAAGAAACTAGGATAGTTTAAAGGCTTTTAAATAAAATATATTTTCTGTACAAATTTAAGTTTGGGAGCTCTTCCACATATACTCTCAAGGTGATTTGCAATCTATCAAGCAATTACTAAATGTAGATTTACTCTGCAATGAACCAAATGACTTGCTTGCACTCTCATTTACTCTCTCTAAGCCTCAGTTTCTTTATGTATTAAGTAAGAATAATGGCAAAACCTCCCATACAGGGCTATTGGAAAGATTTGATTTATTAACCTGGCCTGCAGAAGTGCTCAATAAATGGCATATTTCCTACATAAATAAATATGTGCATTTTTATTATGGACAGCCAGTGCAAAGATATAGGTAATGAAGTGCTATGCTTAAATTTTTATTTTATTAAGATAACTTAGGCATCAGTTTGCATGATTGGGGTTGATATGGATAATAGAAGTCATAGAAATGTGTTGGAAAGACATATTGAATTGCAATATTCCAGGTGAAAAATTATGAAGCCCTAATTTAAGGCAGTAAAGGTAGAGAAGAAGAAGAAATCATACCAACAGAGATGTTAAGAGTCTAAAATTGTCAAAATTGATCACAGAATGGTAGAGTAAGTGGAAGGATCAAAGAAGTCAAAGATATGTCTGGATTTCTGGAATGTAAAATGGAGAATGGAAATAGGTACACCTAAATACATTATAGGTTCTTAATTAGCTGCCTTTTCCCTAAATCTTTGGCTGTTTTTATAGCATAAAACATACAGCAAAGAGATTTTTTTAAAACATGTTAACCAAAATACATCGTTAATCAACTTAAATCCCTCCAATGGATCCCATTACTTTTAAGATAAAACCCCAAATCCCCCCATGGTCTAGGATTAACATGACTGAGTTTCTGTGCTGTTGTCTCTGAGATAATTTTATGCCACACACCTGCTCAATTTCCATGCCAAGACACAGCTTTCTTTCCATGTCTAAATCACAGTGAGCACTTTTCTAACTCAAGCTTTCCAACCTGCTGTCCTTCTGCCCGGAAGTTACTCTTCACATGACTGGCTGACTCTTCTCCATCTGAGTTCACCTTAAATATCGTCTCCTCAGAAAAGATTTCCTTGGCTACACAATCTAATGTAGACCTCCAATTATTTTTTAATCATAGCGTTATATTCATTTTTTCTGACAATCATCTCTTACAACATGTTAAAATACATGTATTTATTTGTTTAATTGTTTATTATATCGCACTTCCATATATTTTCAATACCATGATTCCAGGGACTATGTCACTTTGCTTTAGCCACTGTGTACCCATCACTTATCAAGGCATCTGGCATGTAGAAGGCAGGTGATACACATATCTTTATAAAAGAATGAATGCCCAGTAGCACAACAGAAATTTGGACTGACAGATGTTACAGCCCTTTTTGTAGTTGATGGGAAGATACTGTAAGAAAATTAGCCTGTTGTCATGGATTTTGCGAAGATTATTCTCAGTATTTTTTTCTCTTTTGACATTGTGGTGGGAACACTGACATTTTAGGGTAGGATAAAAAGAAGAATTAGACAAAATCTGTGAATTCTTCATCAACTATGTAGACTATGAAACAGGGGAGACTGTCACGGAAATACAGCTCACCAAGGATGAAGCACCAAGAATGTAGAATAGCTTGAAAAGTCAAGGCAAGGCAGGGCCAGAAGATAGAAGCTACTAGATATTTATATTAATTCCAGAAGTATTTCACTAGACTAAATATTTGATAAAATTTCTATGCAAATCTTTTCTTCCAGGTCGATTGGATCTTCAGAGTAGGTGTGTTTGGGAGGGTGGGGTGTGTGTGTGTGCATGTATGTAAACTAAAAAATCTAGCAAGGAAGAAAAAGTACCAGTGTGGCTTTTTACTTCTTGAGCTGTCTAATACAAAGGCCTTCCACCAGTCTCAAACAAAGCCTGTGAAAGGTACTACCTTTAATGCTGTCCCAAGAGTCCTGGGTATTGGAAACTGGCAAAGCTTAATCACCGTAACTGTGGGTGAGCTTTGACGTTTTAGATCCCTTGAGGAAGAGAATATACAGATATGTCCATCTTTTTAAAGATAGGCATGGTATATGTTTTAAAGATCTAACATATGAAAGTATTATTTTTAAATTATTATGTCATCATGAACTCAATATGTATATTCCTAAAAATAAAACAAAATGTGGATTATAGTGCTCTTTGACAAGAAATTTAAAGAAATTTACATATGAATTTTAATATAAAATTTTAGTCACTTAGATACTCTATCCATCTCAACTCAGAGCCCTCTTAAACTACATAATTGCGACGACTCTTCTATTGCCATCTGCCACTAAGACAGTAGTCACTGGAAAAGAACCAGATGCGGTAAACACATTAACATGTGTGCCATTGTCAAATGTTGCTGTTCTAAAGCGTGTAAGTGACATGGCAATTAATGCCTGTGAACAGCTGGTTTTTAAGAGTATGGAAAGTGATTACTTTGCCCCATAAATGGACGAATCCACAGATGTTTCAGGTTGTGCTCAGTTGTTGGCATTTGTAAGATATATTTTGGAAAACACTGTGAGTGAAAGCATGCTGTTTTATAAAATTTTGCTGGATGACACAACAGGAGAAGGAAACTTTCTGAAATATTTCAAATGACAACACAGATTTTAGGGGGAGCAAAATGTGGTGTGCGGTTTTTAAGGTGAACTCAAGCAAATCAAGGACTGGGGAAAAAAAGAGCCTTCCCCAGCCTAATGCTTTCTGGATATATTGTGCTATCCACAACAATCATGTGAATGATCATTTCTTTGGAGATATGTGAAAAAAATGACATCACTTGTCAAATCTCCATACATATCTTCAATGGCAGTGATGAATGAATTTAAAATGGGCTAATAAAATGTGCTCAAATGTTACCATTCTTTCTTGATTAAAGATCAAACCTGGCAGACTAATTAATAAACCATTAAGGTTTATAAGGTCAGCCTCCTAGAATATCTTTTCTTTGTTCTCACCTTTTGAATGATATAAACATTCTTGAGATAAAGAGACATGCATCCTTGCAATTGCTGACAAAATTGAAGCTGCCAGAGAATCAGAGAATTAGTCAATTAAATTAAGAGGCAATGCTCAGCTTAGTTTTTTCTAAGATAAAATATAAATAAAAATCTGATTTATTACTTAATAACCATTTATAAACAAAACTGGAAAATATTGTGTGATAAGAAAATAGTGTTGGCTTTCTCAAATGAATAACTATAATTTTTTTCTTCTAGAATTATTTTATCACTATGGAAGTTATTTTTCCATATTTATCTTTACCTGTGAATTCTTCTTTATCAAAATGCAATTAAACCTTACCCAGTATTACATAGGTCCCTTTGATTATTGACTCTATTCCAAAGATATCAGAAAATATATTCAGATTACATATAGTGCTATGAGAAAATAATTTCAATCAATTGCTTCACATGATAAGGAATTATTATAACCGTGATAGTTAAGTACTATAAATTTACACTATGATTTTGAACTAAAGAAAGAAGATTCCTAGTTAAAATCAAAGAGAAATATGTACTCTTTTCTAATTAATTTGGTTAATGTCATCACAGAGATGACATTAGTTACTTTCAACCAAGGATTTTTGAGTAATACATTTGGAACTAGTGAAGCATGTAGAAGCAAATTTAAAACCATTTAATACAAACCGGGTTCTATTTTTCTGCTTTTCTCCCCCACTGCAACACTCACACATTCCTAATCACTCTGCAATTTCAGTTGTTTTGCCTTAGAATTCTAGTTGTAGAAAAACAAAACAAAACATAATTGATTGCTTTTGTCTTTTTATGTATCTAAAGCAAGCAATAGACATCAATTGATTGAAAAGAAATTCAAAAAAGAATGCATTAGTAGTTAAACATATCTAAATTCTTTCTTAGAATTAGTATGAGTGGAAAAACTAAAATTTCTATTTGTATATTTATTACTTTCCCTTATGGCCATGATGTAATAACAGAGACCAGATTATCTCTCTACTTTAAACTATTAAAACACAAAATACAAGAAATGATGAACATTGTACAATAGGTATAACAGGGTAATAATCCTTGAGAGAAGAAAAATGAAAGAGGTGAGCCCTTTGATAGCCTCAACATACTGCATAGAGAGCAAGGTAAGTGTGTCATAGAGAATAGAGCAGAGAGAGGGAGAGAGAGAGAGAGAAAAGAATATATCTGGAGATAGGAAAATTTTCCTTCTATCTTCATTTGAATAACGATCAGTACACAGATATGTGAAAACTACTGAGACTGTGAAAAGAACCCTGCAAAGCTGCTCATGGAACCGTTCTCAGAGTTCACCCAGGAACAGGAACAGTTTGTTCCCACAAGACAAAGTGGAAAGGCTTTCAAACGCATGTGATATTGAGCAGAATCTTCAAAAAGATATTGTCTCAGTAATGAGGCCATGTTAAAACTGGAATAAACTACAAAGGATCAAATTATTCAAAACTAATTTAACTACATGCAGCAAAAAATTTAAAGCTATTTAAAGGAATACAAAAACAATAGCACCAAATCACAAAATTCATAATGACTGGCATAAAAAAAAATAA
Source organism: Avahi laniger (assembly GCA_963575035.1). NCBI lineage: Eukaryota > Metazoa > Chordata > Mammalia > Primates > Indriidae > Avahi > Avahi laniger. The sequence continues at coordinate 5,520 of CAUYSK010005051.1, read as the reverse complement.
GTAGGCATGTAAAGAGTCAGGCAAATGCAGCCCATAATAAGAAAGATCAATTAACAGAAACACAACAACAAAAGACATGAATAGCATCAAAATGCATAAGGAAATTAAAACCACAATAAGAAATATATTCCTTATGTACAATAAGATAGAGGAATCATGAATATAAAAAGGAGAAGCCATATGATATAAACATGACCCAGAATGAACTTGCAGACATAAAAAATATAATATCTGAAATGGAAAGTACATTGGATGGGATTAAGAGCAGATTATAGGTACCAAAGAATAGGTTAGTAAAATTGAAGACACAGAAATTGAAACTATGCAAAAGAAACAGACAGAAAGCATAATTTACAAGTTTACATACAAATGTAAGGTGATAATAATAGGGGAAACTGAATGTGAGCTATTTACTCTCCTTACTGTCTTTACAACTTTTCTCTACATTTAAAAGTATTCTAAAATATAAAGTTTATTTTAAAAAATTAAATAGAAGATCTGTGTAAGATGAGGGACAATATCAACCAGACTATATATAATTACACTCCCAGAAAAGAAAGAAATGGGGTGAAGGGAGGAAAGATTATTTGAAGAAATAATGGTCAAAGTCTTCCCAAATTCGATGAAGCTATAAATCTACATATTCGAAAAGCTCATCAAAGCCCAAGTGAATAAACATGAAAAAAAATTCCAAGGCACATTGTAATCAAATTGCTTAAATAGTCTATGATAAGAAGAATGTCCTTTAATCCTTCTCATTTTCCACACATTCTTTCATTAACTTATCTCTGAGTTTTCCCAGACTCAGATTTTACCACAACACTGCGTGCCACTGTCTAGCTATCCTGTACTGCTAGAATTTCCCAGAAAACTTTCTGGTCTCACATGCCTGCTTCTTCTGCATTAAATGGTTTTCCTGTTCTTATGTAGTCTAGGGCAACCTGTTTGTTCTTAATCATTGTGTTCAAATGTCATTTCTTAAAATGTTCCCAAGCTCCTTTTGTGTGTTCTGTAGATGCTCAGAATGAACTTTTGAGTGAATGAATTAATGAAAAGGTGGATAGATAAAAACAAGGTAATTAAGATAGAGTTAGTTGCTAAGTCTAAGCTAGTCCACTGGTACAAACTCCCTTCCCCTTGAAATTACCTTGAGGAATGGGGTGACTATCTATTCTAGTTTATGGTACAACAGGAAAAGATGAATTCTTATTTAGAATACTTTCTCAGGCTTCTGCCATTCAGCGTTTCATCTTTCTGATGAACGATAGGTTGAGAACGATAGGTTGAAAACAGAGAAATTTTCTTAGAGTTTCTTTAATTTCTGCAGAGGAATCTACACATAAACATACCCATGTGCATACAAGTTTCAGTAGCTATGAAGACCATGATAGCAGAACGTAGCCAAGTCTCATGGATATTATGGTTTTGATGATCTAGATTTTCTGTTAAGAACAATATAATACTCATTAGTAAATAATAGTAATATTCATTATTTATTTTGTAATCAACATTATTCTAGGGGCCAGGACAAGGATGAAGCCAGTGAGGCATAAAATTTAAGGAGGTGCTCCAAATCTCAGTAATCAAGATAAACATACTTTAATGCAATGTTTTTTAAAATAAAATCTAATGCAAAAACATATGATGAACAAAATATCAAAATTTTAAATAAAAACAGACTCAGTACTAATGATTTTTCTTTTGTCCTCACTCTCTAATATGACATGATGCTTTTACTGATTCTGCTTTGGAATTATGGCTTCGAAAAAAAAAAAAAAAAAAAAACTGTGACAACAGACATCAGTTGAAAAACCACTTGAAAGAATACTTGTTATTTAGTTGAGGAAGTTACACATGAGCATCCTTTGACACATATTTTTGTAGTATAAATGTGGAAACAAACTCCACACCAGAGTCAATATGCATAGTAAGATCATAGTTGCATAGTCTATACAAAGGTCAGAGAGGATATAAACTCTTGTCTGGTTCCAGAGTTTCCTTAAGGAAACCAATTATTTCTCTGGACCTTAATTTTCTAACCTTTCAAATGGTTAGAAAAAGTACACTGTAAAAAAATTTTAAAAACCCAAAACAAACAAAAATAAAACTCCTCCTATATTTACCTCGAGGGTTACTGAACTTTGTAAAACAAACTAAAGAAAATAATTTTATGTTGCCTGATTGTTATTAATGTCAACTGAAAGTGTTCTTAATTTCAAGGTTAAGACTCATTTGCCAGGGGAAGTTCTGAACTTAGCTAGCTCACTGATTTTAAAACAATACTTGCAGAAACATAGCTCTGCTTGGCTGAGTGTGTACCAAAAATGTCTGACAGAAAGATAATTAGGCAACTTTAGAGCAGTGTGCTGAACAGAGCAAGAGGTAATACTGTAGATTCAAACTTACATACCCCTTTGAGCCATATGGCACAGCTGTGGAGTGTGATATATGTCAGACCAACAGAAGGGACTCCTGAATCAGAATTGAATTGATTGATCTTTAGCAAACACACCAGGAATTTTGCAACAGGGACAAATAATACAGGTTGAGCTCAGCTTGATCATGTTACTAATTAATCATTGACTTTCTTATGCCACCTTATAGTCTACAAAACGCTTCCACAAACAACTCCATTGAGCCTCCTAGCAAGTTTGTGAAGAATGTAGGCATTGACTGTCATAGCTACATGAAGAAAACTGAGACCTACAGTAGACTTGTTCAGTTTCATATAGTGAATAAGTACTGGAGGTAGTTCTGGAAGCCATCTGGCTCAAAATTAAATAATTTTCTATTGTATAGCCTTCTTTCCGTTACACTGTCACATGCAGAGGGGAAAGAACATCAAACTACCTTTTCCTTTTCTCAATGAGATTAGTATATGTTTATATCTTGCCTTTATATTTTTACTATTATTCTTTAATTTATTATTTTGATACAATCTTAAAGTTATAGAAAAGTTACAAATATAACACAAATAAATTATTTTTCATTTACAATTTGAAAAAGTTGTTGTTATGTGTTCCATCACCCCCATATTCCTCAGTGTGCAGTTTTTAGAATAAGATCATTTTTTTCTACAGAACATAATACAACCATCAAAACTAGCATTGACACATTATTATTAATACCATTTACTCTACAAAGTTGAGTCCAAGCTGCAATCCAATTTTACCAATGGTTCCAAAAATATTCTTTATGGCAAAAGGATCCAGTTTAGGACTGTAGGACTTATTCATCTCTTTAGTTTCCTTTATTCTGAAACTGTTTTGGTTTTTCCTTGGCTTTCATCCATTGGCACCTTCATAGATAGAAGCCTGATATTTTATGGACTGTTCCTCAAATTGAATTTGGTGTTGACTTACAATTAGATTCAGTTTGTGCATCTTAGGCAAGAATATCACAGAAGTAATATTATATTCTCATTGTATTTAATCAGATTGCCTAAGATTTCAATTTGTTGAATTATTGGTAATTTTAACTTTGATCACTTGTGTAAACTGATACCTTGCTTATCCACTATACAAACTTTCAACTTCTTCAACTACATTTGTATTTCACTATAAATCATGGCTTCTATTTTGTTCAAAAGGCTGTAATCCATTACCATCACTATTTCTTTCGATGCTTAAACTATCCCACATTTAGTCAGAGGAAGCCATTCAAGCTGCCTTCTTGTTCTTTTGGCATACCCCATCATCATTTGAGCCTTTTCTTGTTTTATGGTACAATATGATGTTTTAGACTTCTTTTGTCCTTTCCTGCCTGACCTCTGGAATCATACTTTTCTCCAGGGAGTCCTGGTTCTTCTTAGGAGAAAATGAAATTTAGAACCCAAATCTGGGTTTAATGTGTGCTTATTACTAATGGGATGTCTTGCTTCCAGGATTTCTCAATGAACAAAGATGCAAAACACATACACAGAAACATATTTTCATCTTTAGGTATTTCTGTATTTCTATATTGAGAATCTTGAGTGCACACTAATACTTTTAATTTCAATATAATACCAAAGGGTTTACACTAGTTAGTGCTCTATCTATATTTGTAATTTCCTTCTCTGATACTGAGGAACCTAATTCCCATTCTTCTTTTTTATTTCAAAATATTAAAGGGGTACAAACGTTTTTGGTTACATGGGTTGCTTTTGTAATACTTGAGTAATGGCCATAAGTGTGTCCAACACCCAAATAGTGTTCATTGTACCCTTTAGGTAGGTTTTTGCTCCTTCCCTTCTTCCCCCTCCCCCCCTCTTGATTTCCACTAAGTTTTGCATTCCTCTGTACACATGTGTGCTTATAGGTTAGTTTCAGTTTAATAGTGAGTGCATGTGGTGTTTGTTTTTCCATTCTTGAGGTGCTTCACTTAGGATAATTGTCTCTAGTTCCATCCAAATTGTTGCAAATGGTGTTAATTCGTCCTTTTTATGGCTGAGTAGTACTCTATGGTATACATACAACACATTTTGTTAATCCACACACGAATTGATGAGCACTTGGGTTGATTCTACACCTTTATAGCTCAGAATTGTTCTATAATAAACATTCAAGTGCAGGTGTCTTTTTGATAAAATGTCTTCTTTTCCTTTGGGTTGATACCCAGTAGTGGAATTGCTGCATCTCATGGTAGATCTACTTTTAATTCTTTCAGAAATCTTCATACCTATTTCCATAGAAGGTGGACTAATTTGCAGTCCCACCAACAGTGTATAAATATTCCTTTCTCTCTGTATCTGTGCCACCATCTATTGTTGCTGGCCTTTTTAATAAAAGCCATTCTAACAGGGATAAGGTGATATCTCATTGTAGTTTTAATTTGCATTTCCTTGAGGATTAGTGATGTTTAGCATTTTTTCATGTGTTCATTGGCCATTTGTCTATCTCCTGTTGGAAAACATTTGTTCATGTCTTTTGCCCACTTTCTAATGGGGTTGTTTGATTTCCTTCTTGATGATTTATTTGAGTTCTTTGCAGATTCTGTACATTAGTCCTTTATTGGATATATAGTTTGAAAATATTTTCTCCCATTCTGTAGGTTGTCTGTGCACTCTGTTGATTATTTCCCTAGTTGTACAGAATCTTTTTAATTCTTTTAAGTCCTGTTTATTTATTTTTATTGTTGCTATAATTGCCTTTGAGGTCTTAGTCATAGATTCTTTGTCTAGACCAGTATCTAGAACAGTTTATTCCAACATTTTCTTCTAGAATTTTTTTTTTATTCCAGGGTATTATGAGGATACAAACGTTATGGTTACACTTTATGTCTTTGCCTCACCTATTCGAGGGTTAAAGGCACGCCCTTCCCCCACTACAATGCTCCCCATGTCCTTTAGTTGCGGGTTTACCGCCCATCCCCCAATCCCTGGAGAGTATTACTGCCATGTGATCACCCTCGTGTTGATCAGTTAGTACCAATTTGATGACAAGTACAAGTGGAGCCCATTCTTCCGATCTTGTGGTGCCTCACTTTGGATAATGGGCTTAAGTTTAATCCAGGAAAGTATAAGAGGTTCTAGATCACTGT
>CAUYSK010005050.1:35000-58533 GCA_963575035.1 Avahi laniger | reverse complement strand
ATCCTAATAATGTACATTGTACCCATCAAGTACTTTCTTACTCTTCACCCCCTCCCACCTTCTCACCTTTCTAAGTCTCCAGTGTGTATTATTCCACTCTTTGTCCACATTGTTTAGCTTCCACTTATAAGTGAGAACACATAGTGTGTAACTTTCTGTTTCTCAATCATTTGACTTAAGATAATGGCCTCCAGTTCCATCCAGGTTGCTGCAAAAGACATGATTTCATGCTTTTAAATGGCTGAATGGTATTCCACTGTGTGTGTGTATATGTATATGTATGTGTGTGTATATACATACACACACATACCACATTTTCTTTATCCAATCATCTGCTGATGGACATTTCGGTTGATTCCATATGTTCGCTATTTTGAATAGTGATGTGTGTGATAAACATACGAGTGCAGGTATCTTTTTTACACAATGATTTCTTTTCGTTTGGGTAGATACCCAGTAGTGGGATTGCTGGATAGAAATAATAGTTCCTTTTTCAGTTCTTTGAGAATTCTCCATACTTTTTTCGATAGAGGTTGTTTTATTTTATATCCCCACCTTCAGTGTATTAGTATTCCCTTTTCTGCACATCCTCACCAACATGTTATTTTTTGACTTTTTAGTAATAGTCATTCTGACTGGCATAAGATAATATCTCATTGTGGTTTTAATTTGCATTTCTCTGATGATTAGTGATGTTGGGCATTTTTTCATGTGCTTGTTGATTGACCATTTGTATGTCTTCTATTGAAAAATGTCTGTTCATGTTCTTTGTCCATTTTCAAATGGGGTTACTTTTTTATTGTTATTGTTGAGTTGTTTCAGTTCCTTATAGATTCTGAATATTATTCCTTTATCAGATGCATAGTTTGCAAAAATTTTTCTATTCTGCAAGTTTTTTGTTCACTCTGTTGATTATTTCTTGTATTGTGCAGAAAGTTTTTAGTTAGATCCCATTTGTTTATTTTTGGTTGTGCTGCATTTGCTTTTGAGGTCATAGTCATGAATTCTTTGCCTAGGCCAATATCCAGAGGAGCTTTTTCTAGGTCTTCCTCTGGTAGTTTCATAGTTCCAGGTCTTAGATTTAAGTCTTCAATCCAGCTTGACTTAATTTTTGTATATGATGAGAGATAGGGGTTCGGTTTCACTCTTCTGCATATGACAATCCAGTTTTCTAGCATCATTTGTTGAAGAGGATGTCCTTTCCCCAGTGCATGTTTTTTGTCTGCTTTGTCAAAGATCAGTTGGCTACAGGTATGTGGCTTTATTCATGAGTTCTCTGTTCTATTCCATTGATCTATGTGTTTATTTTTATACCAGTATCATGTTGTTTTGGTTACTATATCCTTGTAGTATAATTCGAAGTTAGGTAATGTGGTGCCCCTAGATTTGTTCTTTTTGCTTAGGATTGCTTTAGCTATCGGGGCTCTTTTTTGGTTCCATATGAATTTTAGTATTGATTTTTCTAATTTTGTGAAAAAATGACATTATTATTTTGATAGGACTTGCATTAAATCTGTATATTTCTTTGAGCAGTATGGTCACTGTAATGATATTGATTCTTCTGACCCATGAGCATGGAATGTTTTTCCATTAGTTTATGTCATCTACAATTTCTTTCATCAGTTTTTGGTAGTTTTCCTTGTTGATATCTTTCATCTCTTTGGTTAAATATATTCCCGGTAATTTTTGTAACTATTGTAAATGGGATTGACTTCTTAATTTTAGTCTCAGCATGATCATTATTGATGTATAGAAATGCTATTGATTTTTGTACATTGATTTTGTATCCTGAAACTTTACTGCATTTGTTTACCAAATCCAGGAGTCTTTTGGAGGAGTCTTTAGGGTTTTCTAATTATAAGATCATATCATCAGCAAACAGATAATTTTAAAATCTTTCTTTCAAGTTCAGTCTTAGCTGAAAATATTTTCTGACTGCCATGTGAAAGTAAAATCATTAAAACATAAAACAGTCTAAGATTTTCTTTGGCAGTGGGATCTGTCTTAAGTATCATGGAAACCATGAATATCTTCTTCTTAACTATATTGGTTAAATTCCAGAATCTTTTTGTTCTTGTTTTAGAATCCTCAGGATGAGAAAATTCTTATTCCACCTTGGAGCAATAATTGTCCCTTCAATCTTTGCTTCCTTGGCAGTCCTTAGAGGGCTTCCTGTTCCTGATGACTTGGAAGTGCTGACATTCATGTAGCCAAATCTGACCGTGTTGCTTATTGCTTTACATGCAAAAAAAAATTATTCAAATTGTGCTGCAGCTACTGCAATGCGATTCCCTCAACTCAAATGAAAAAAAAAAAAAAAGATTAAAGTAATTTTTCAGTGGTGTCCGGCTAGGTCACAATTTGTTCGCTTCCAGAATTTTAGACTATTAATAGAAGCAATTAAGAGAATTTGGATAAATGGACTGCATGTTTTACTTACTTATAGATGTTTCAAGATAGACATAAAAATTATTCCACATTCCCAAATCTGATGACAGCAGTTGTGATAGTTTGTAAGACATAGTAATATAAATCAATTATGTAAAGTAATTAATTATACAATAGTATAATGAGTTATATAAATTTATGAAATATGAGCATGAAATGTGATTGTTATTTTTATGAAAATTAAGCTGAATCCTTTGGAAAGACTCGATAAATATAAATCACTAAAAAATTGTTGTGAAATTAAATATAGTAAGATGTGTTCAAATAATTTGGAGAAAAACAATCACAAGAACACAGAAACATTTTACAGTCAACTTTCTTTGAGTATGTTTTTAAGTTCTTAACTCCACTTTAAAGATAAATAATGCATTAATTGTGTATACATGGCCCAAATGAAAACAATTTAAATCTTCAATTATGAGTCCTGCATTTAAACAAAGCCCATGCCTCATCATCCAAATATTGGTGAATAAATATACATTTGAATGTTTTTAATGTAAAAAAATTAATCTCCATATGTATCCATTTTTATGATTTCTCTCTTTAATCAAATTTTTAACTGACTATATACCTGCCTTGATAATGTCAGAGTTTTTACCCTATTTTTTAATTATTCTATTTTTAAGTAATTATGTGTTTTTTTAAAACACAGACAAATCAATCTTTATGTTAAATTTTGCATTAAACTGTTCAAATAACCTTATATCCTAAGTATTTTTTCATATTATTGCAAGTCTTATAGATGATATTCAAATATTAAACAACCAGTTTGCCAAGGGCCAAATCAACAATACTAGGCCACTAGACAATCAGAATTTGTCAGTTATATACAAGCTATATGGATAGCTGTATACCTATATGTACAGAATCATCATTTTAATAACTAAATCATTTTTTTCAAATATACAGGCCATAGTCTACTCAACAATTTTGCAACAAACATACATGTCAATCATTTTCTATTATACTTCTGAATAGAAATTTATTTCTTAGGACAAAAGAAAAAAGAGATAAGGAGAGGAAGACAATATTTACTGCTCATTACTGACTAGTCTTGTTGCCTGCTTGCCTGCTTCCTTGCTTCTTTAGTTATTTATTGACTCATTTGCTTCAGAAAATACAGTGAGTGTGATGATACAAAAAAATATTTTCCTTTCTTTAAATCCAGGTGTATCTCTTAAAATCCAAATTTATATATTTATCACCTAAACTGTCCAAAATTCTCCACATAATTTTTCAAATCTAGCTTTTATCTTGCTATGAAAAATTATATATATTATTTTTTCTTCAAAATTCAAGGGAGAATGTAAAATTCCTATTATTTAATATTCTTGCTTTATATGTCTAAATTTTGTATGAAACTAAATGAATTGACTTTTGAAAGTAGTAATGCTAGCATTATGCCAAAATATGCCTCATATCCATCCGGAGGATTATATGCAAATTTTGGTTTTGAAAGAATTTAATAATTTGAGATTGATAATCTCCCAGAATATTCTATACCAAAATGTTCCTGATTGCTATTCAATGTATAAACAACATTTTAAAATTACATCCCTAAAACATTCAGATCCTCAAAAAGTATAATATCTGTAGGGGATTTTTTTTTCCACTAAGTATCCTTAATTCATAGTAGCATGAGTTGGTTAAACATCTCATTAATGTCAACTATGTCAATACAAAAGATTAAGAGATAGACTTTTTGAAAGCTCCTAAATTTTACACTTTCTTTGGAAGTTCATGCAAAAAGTATTTGCTATTTTTTAAAGTTTTCATTCAGAGAATTACAAACTAAATATGAAGGAAAATGCCTGCCGATCTCTTAGCCTAGCACAGTACACTAATTCTAAAGTGACAGACATGTAAACCCAGGAGTCAATAAATTTCAGGACTTAAATACTCTATATGATCATATACATAGTCCATCTTCACTTTATAAATGAATATTTATGTCCAAAGACTCTAAAGCAATTATTCATAGTCAGACAACAAATGAACTTTTAGTCCAACTTATTTTCACCACAATGTGCCATCAGGATACTGTGATTATTTCCCTAATAAAACCAACTGAAAAAAGAAAAAAAGAAAAAATTATGTGTGATATCTCTCAATAATGTTATACAATTAATTTGAGATTTTTTACTCACTTACTGATTGTTTCAGCATTCTAGAGAAAAAACAAAACAAAACAAAACAATAGTACCAAGCTGGAAATGACAAAGGCTGAGTTCTAGTTTCCCATTCCCAGGCTTTCTTGATTGAAGTCTTTCTTTACAACTGTGCCGAGGGGGTGAAAATTGAATGCTGTCTTACAGAGTAGAGACCTTCATCTACCAGCGAGTAAGAAATTTGATTTCTCACTGTGCTGAGATTGCATCTGATGCTATGGTTCTCTGTGACCTATAATTTCCATTAAAAGTAGCAGGAGGTCCAACATGGTAGGAAATTAGTGGGTGTGGATAAATCCAAATGAGTAATACTGAAATAGCCAATTAAAGCCTTCAGCCTTTTTGAGAGTTCTGAATGTCAATGAATTCTCAGTGATGAGCTAAAGAAAGCTGCTTTTCATGTTTTTCAATAAGCAAAATTTTGCTGCCCCACTCCAAAGGGTCTCCACTTTGTTGTGAGTACATTTTTAATATCCAGAACTACTTACCTCCCACTTCATACTAAAGCATGAGGTGTTTCATCTTTCCTATCTGTGCCACCTTCTTGATCTGTACATTTTCCCTAAGTTCTTATCTAAAGCAAAGAGAGGTATAAACTGTAGTGATCGGCATTTCAAAGAATTACAGACATCACACTGAACTGTAAGGTACCTTGTGAGCAACGAAGTCACCTCAAATATAGAAACACATTAGCAATTTTGTCCTTTGCCAAGAGTACTTAGTTTTCAAAATGGAATCTTGAAGACTCCTTGTACCCTGCATGAACTTTCATTTCTGGGGTTGTACTGGCAGATCATTTAAAGCTATCTAGCTAAGCTGTATAATATCATAATTATACTGTCAGATAAGATTTCACATGAAATTAATGAAACACTATTCACCTCAGACAAGAGCTGTGGAAGCTTAGAGCACTCTCCTAGGGTGTACTTTTTCTATATCAAATCTCTTTTAAGGAGAAAAAAAAGCGAAAACCTCAAATCATAATGCAAATATGCTAGTCTGTTTCCCATTGCTATAAAAGAATACCGGAGACTGGGTAATTTATAAAGGAAAGGGGTTTATTTGGCTCCTGGCTCTGCACAGTGTACAAGAAGGGTGACACCAGCATTTGTTTCTGGGGAGGTCCTCAGGAAGCTCATAATCATGGCAGAAGGTGAGGGGGAACAGATGTGTCACATGTTGAGAGAGGAAGCCAGTGAGGGAGAAGGGAGAGGTGCCTGGTTCTTTTAAACAACCAGCTCTGGTGTGAACTAGTACAGGGAGAACCCAATCATTACCACCAGGAAGGCACCAAGCCCATCATGAGGGATCCACCCCCATGACCCAAACACCTCTTCCTGGGCCCACCTCCAACATTGGGGATCAAATTTCAACATGAGATTTGGAGGCGACAAATATCCAAACTATGTCAGCAAAGTATAATTCAAGGAACCAATTTCCTGAACATTTTTCTCTCGGTTTTGTTTGTTTTCCTTAATTTAGGGATATTAAATTTCCTCTAGAGTCTCATAAACAGAGAATTGTCTAATTAAAATCATTAAAAATTATAAAGAGAAAAATAAAAACAGACACAAAAATGCTATATTTTGAAAGAATTCAGTAACTTTTATTGGTCTCTATATAATTACAAAGTAAAAAAAACAATTAATTTTTGGGGGATCCCAAAACTCAATGTGTTCTCTCAAGATAGAGGATAGAACTTTTTTCTTTTTCAGGTCACATATATGACATTTAAACAACTATATCTAGTTAGGGATGCAGGAAAACAAAATGCACACTAATGTCAAACAAAGATTTAAATTTCCAAGACAGACTAAATTACTATATTATTTTGAGACAAGTCCTTTTGAGATCAATTTTAACTACCTAAGTAGGAAGAATAAAAAAGCATTTACCCTTTTTAACTTTCCTAGTTTCCTTATTTGTTTTTGACATTTGTTTCCCATATTCTCTTTTGTTTATCAATACTTTGTTATACAAGTATTCATTTCATTCCAACATTTTCTCCATATTACATTTCCAAATACATATCCATTAGACTGTATTCATATATTTACATTACAGGAACAAATGTAGAAGTTTCCACACAAAAAGGACTCAGTGATGCTGAGTCTGATTGACTGGTCCACAGCTGAGTCCAGATGTTGAATGACTTCCTCTTCTATTGCCATCAATATAGAGTCTATGCTGCTATTGGGGATGGGGTCACTACTGAGTCCATCATACTCTCTGTAGATACCAAATTTATCTCTGTGGATTGACCAGTGACTATTTAGTCACCTCTATACCTCTGTCTTTCTGGTACTGATTCCATACTCATTCCATAAAGACCTGACAATTATTATAGAGCTCTTTGGACTACTATTCTAATTTATTAGCAATGAGATTTATTTATACATTTACATTTAATAAACGTTTATTGCCCTCCTTCTAAATGACAGACACAGGTAAGCATAAGGAATACAAAGTTGAACAAAGTCATTTACCTGGTCCTCAAGAAGCTTGGAATATGATAGAGTAGTTGACAATATATGTTTATTTTTTAGTATAAATGTCACTTTTAAATATCAAATAGATGGGTTCAAGATGTCTGACTAGAGACATCAGACATTCACCCACTTCAGAAAGAAGGACCAAAATTGAGACTAGATAATAATACCTCAAATAGCGCATCTAAGAGAGAACACTAGAGTTTGACAGAGAAGTCACAGGTAAAACCTGGCACACAGAAGGAGAAGGAAGAGAGCAGCCAGGTCAACTAAGATCAGCTGGAAGCCCCAAGGATCTCCTTATTGTGGGGAAAGTGTAAGTGAGAGACCCTCAGTGGTCCACATTCCCACCATGGACTGCTACAATCCTAACCACAGGATAGGTCTTCTACCCACACGAACCCCAAGACTAGCATGGGCAGTAATCTGGAGACCCCACGAAGGCATTGCACCAGACAGGCAACTCATGCTGGGTCACACACACCCTGGAGACCTAAGCAGCTGCACCATAACACCATTGTGAGAACCCAGCAGTCACTCAATGGTATCCTGCCCTGGGAACCAAAGCCTCCATTCCTCTACGTCCCAGGAACTCCCATCATCATCCCTCACTGTCCATCCAGAGAGCTACAGTGGCACAGCACTGGCTGCACCCAAAGTTGCTACAGGGTCCCCAGTACACTAGCCTACATGGAGTACGATTTCCCAGGGAAAGGATGGAGCAGTGCACAGGAGGTAGCCCCTAGGATGAAGGAAACCAAAGCATGTGCCTTCCAGAGCCCAAGAGTTCCCTATCTGGGGCTGTGAGTAGTGACTCCATCCCCAATAGCAGCATAGACTCTGTGCTCAGGGTCACAATCAGAGAGTGGGATCCCTTCACCCCCACAACACACACACGGGAGCAGTGATTCTGTCCCCATCAGCAGAGGGATCTCTGTGCTCAGCCTTATGCACAGTGTCAACTCTTCCCTCCACTTGTACATAGCTGCAGCCACACCTGCTATTGCTGCCTCTGGGAACTGGGGTGGGTAAGCCAGAGGACTGCCTGTCTGGGGCTTTTAGTGGCCATCACATACCCACTGGCACATGGCCTCTGTGCTTGAGCTCACACACAAAGAATGCTAATGCCACTGAAAGTTAGGGGTGGGGGAGGTAAGCCTGAGAGCTGTGATTCCAGGGCTAGGGGTGGCAGCTCTGTCTCCACTAGCAGCACGGTCTCTGTGCTCAGGCCCTCAAACAAAGGGTGGGATCTCTCCCCACCTCTGCACAATGCTGCAGTCACTACCATAGCCAAGAGCTGAAGCAAGTGCCACCCAGAACCTGAGAGATCCCTGTTTGGAGCTGTGAGCACCAACTCCCAATGCCAGAAGCAAACCCTCTGTGCCCTAGTTTGCATCCTGGATACAGACTCTCCATGCATACTGCTGCCAGAGGTGCAGTATACACTCCCCAGAGCCTGAGAGCGGCCTTCAGGGGACTACTTATAGCAACCCCAGCTCCACCAACAGAAGGACCTCTGTGCTCTAGCACAAGCCCTGAGGTCAGGCTCCCCACACTTACCACCTCAGATTTTCCCATTCTGCCTACTACAACCTACACCCCTAGACACAGCCTAATGCCTGAGGTCAGACCTGCCAGAACTGCTACCACACTACAGAACTCAAGCATGCCACCCAAGGAGCTGGGGATCACTCTGTCAATTCCACCACCTCTGACAACTGTAAACTCCCCCCTAGGAACTTAAAGATGGGCCCACTCAGTTTGTGACCTAAAAGCCTGGGGACCAGCCTGCCCAGCTGATTGCAGTCAGTGTCAACAGCACCACTTGGGATCCAGAGGGTAATCCTGCCACTGCTACTGCCACTCTCATGTCATACCAGTTGCCCGGGGCACAAACACCTGCCCACTGGCCTGGCCCACTGCTACCACTACCAACATCTGAGAAGGCCACCAGAGCCCAAGAACTGGCTCACCTGGACCCACCAAAACTGGTGCAAGTGTATGCTGCCCTGGGGCCCATGGACAGGCATGCTTAGCCTACTGCCGCCACCATTGGAGCCTAAAAACTAGCCCACAACACATCCCTGTCCCTACCAACACTTCACCACAGCTTCCAAAAATAAAAGCACCCTAAGTGACTGCAGAAATCACAGATGTCACCAACACTGTTTACAGCCAAAGCAATCATACAAAGATTATACTACTGTATTGCATATACCCATAATTAAAGCCAAAGGGCTCTACTCAACCAACAGAATACTTACATCTTCAGGAAAATGTCCTCCCCTAGAAAAGCTAACTCAAAATATTAGAAGTGACTATTACAGAAGATGGGTGAATATCAATGTAAAAAAAAAATAGAAAACATGAAAAAGCAAGAAAATATGACATCTCCAAAAGAGCACAATAATTCTCTAGCAAAAAAAAAAAAAAATTACATAATCTGAGAAAATAATTCAAAATATTGACTTTAAAGTAGTTCAGTGAGATATAAGAAAATTCAAAAATACAATACAAGGAAATCAGAAAAAACAATTCAGGATATGAAGGAGAAATTTCCAAAGAGATACATATTAAAAAACCCAGAAATTCTGAAGCTGAAAATTCACTGAATGAACTACAAAGTATATTTGGCTAAAACAAGCAGAGGAAAGAACTTGAGAATTTGAAGACAGGTCTTTTGAAATAACCTAGTCAAAAAAAAATTAAGAAGAGAGAATAAAAAGAATGAGCAAAGCCTTCCTGATATATGGGACACATTAGAAAAACAACGATATGAATTATCAGTATTCTAGAAAGTAGAGCAAGAACAGAAGGGTTCAAAAACTCATTTAATAATGTAATAGATGAAAAACATTTAAAAACTATGAAGAGATCGAGGCATCCAGATACAGTGGGCCCAGCACTCTCCAAAGAAATAGAATGCAAAAGGGTTTTCTCAATGACATAGATGTACTATCTAAAGTCAAAAACAAAGAGAAAATTCAAACACAATAAGAGAAAATTCTAGTCACCTATAAAAGATCCTGCATCAGACTGAGTGGACTTCTCAGTGGAATCATTAGAGGCCAGGAGAAAATAAGATGATATATTCAAAGTGCTGAAAGAAAAAAACTGCCACCCAAGAACACTCCATTGAGCAAAATTATCCTTCATAAATGAAGAATAAACTCTTTCCCAAATGCCAAAAAGTAAGGGAATTCATCAGACCTTAGTTTAGACTTCCTACAAGAAATACTCAAAGAAGTCATAAACCTATAAGTGAAAGGTTGACTGTTACCATCATGAAAACACAGGAAGCGTAAAACTCACTGGTAAAGCAAACACACAAATGAGGAATAGAAAAGACTCAAATGGTACCACTACAGAAAACCATCAAAATGCAAAGACAACCAACCAAGAAAAAGAAAGGAATAAAGAATAGACAAAATTATCAAAAAATAAATAAATAAATAAACAACCTGAGAAGAATGAAACCTCACATATCAATAATAACCTTGAATGTCAATGGAATAAATTCTCCCCTTAAAGGATACAGACTGGCTGATTGGATAACAAAACATAATCCAACCATATGCTGCCTACAAGAAACATGCTTTACCTGTAAATACACACATAAACTGAAAGTACAGGATGGAGAAAGATAGTCCATGAAAACAAAATCCAAAAGCAAGCAGGTGTAGTTATATTTATATTAGATAAAACAGATTTTATGTCAAAAACACCAAAAAAAGACAAAGAAGGTCATTATTTAATGATAAAGGGATCAATTCAGCAAGATGATAAACTAATTCTAAAGCTATATGCACACAACACTGGAGCATTCAAATTCATAAAACAAACATGACTAGATCTAAAGAGAGTGACAGATTCTAATGCAATAATAGTGGAGAACTTTAACACCCCACATAGCACTATATAGATCATCTAGGCAGAAAATCAATATAGAAACATTGAATTTAAACTGGGGTTTAGAACAAATAGATATAACAGGAACCTACAGAACATTCTATTCAATAACCACGGAATACACATTCTTCTCAATAGCATGTAGAACATTCTTCCAAATTGACCATTTGTTAGGCCACAAAACAAGTCTAACAAAGTTAAAAAAAGAAAAACATGAAATCTTATGAAGTATCTTCTCAGACCTCAGTGGAATAAAACTAGAAATCAATCCTAAGAGGAACCTTTGAAACTATATGAATATATGGAATTTAAACAACATGACCATTGGGTCAATGAAGAAATCAAAATATTTCTTACAACAAATGAAAATGAAAACACAACATACCAAAGCCTGTTGGATACAACAAAAACAGAGTTAAGAGGGAATTTTATAGCAATAAACACCTACATCAAATAAATAGAAAGATTTCAATTAAAGAATCTATAAATGCACTTCAAGGAAGTAGTAGAGCAAGGCTAAACCAAACCCCAAATTAGCATAATGAACTAATAAAGATAATGAACGCATAAAGAACTAATATCGATCCTCCTCGAACTATTCAAAAAACCAAAAAAAAAAAAAAAAAAGGAAGAGGAGGAAATTCTTCATAACTTATTCTATAAGCCCAAAATTA
The DNA here is from genome assembly GCA_963575035.1 of Avahi laniger. Lineage (NCBI taxonomy): Eukaryota > Metazoa > Chordata > Mammalia > Primates > Indriidae > Avahi > Avahi laniger. The sequence goes on along the minus strand of CAUYSK010005050.1, from coordinate 46,845 downwards.
CCGTGACACCAAAACGAGACAAGGACATTACAAAAAAAAAAGAAAAAGAAAGAAAAAGAACTACAGGCCAATATCCTTGATGCATATAGATGCAACAATCCTCAACAAAATACTAGCAGTCTGAATCCAGGAGCACATCAAAAAGATAATACTTCACAATTCAGTGGAATCTATACCAGGAATGTAAGGACAGTTCAACATAAGCAAATCAATAAATGTGATATATCACATCAACAAGATGAAAAACAAAAATGATATGATCATCTCAATAGATGCAAAAAAAGCATTACATTTAAATTCAACATATCATCATGATAAAAACTCTAAACAAACCAGACATAGAAAGAACATACCTCAACATAATAAAGGTAATACATGACAAAGTCACAGCTTGAAATATCTTAAAATTGTTATTTAACTAATCATGGTATCTATGTACATATTTTAAAAATGAGAATACAAAAATATGTGAGAAATATTATATATCTTATTTGTGGATTTAGTTAGGGTGTAGTGCTTTTTTTTGGACTGTTCTAGATTTGAATCCCAGTTGGGCCATATACCTACCAAGTGACTTTCGATAAGTGCTTTAACCTCTCTAAAACTCTTTTTCTTCAATTAAAAAAATGGGCAAAGCAATAGTCTCTACTTTTTAGTGCATAGTATACTATAAGAGACATACAGTGGCCAAAGAATTAATGATAGCCATAAGGCCCACTCAGACACCTCGCAGAGACAACTCTATGCTGGATGATGCAACCTGGTCTGGAGATTTCCAACCCTGGCCCAGGGATATGCAAGAGACAAGGCCCTCTCAGCACAGATGCAACTCTCACAAACCTTAACAAATAGCTTACCCTTACAAGAATAGCTTGAATTCCCTTTATGAAAGAAACACCTGGTAACTGACCTGGATTGAATGCAGGTGTAAGAAAGGGAAAGAATACCCCAAACTCTGATCGTGGTCTCTAGATGGAGACCCTCCTGGTCAGGCAGTCTTCTGACCCCGGACTCTGTCTGTCCCAGGCCACCAGCCTGCTCTTGCTCTTAGTCTTGTAACAGTGCTGCCAGAATAAACTGATTGGACATTAGACAGTGTCTAAGACTCATCTTTGAGGCAAATTGAACCAAAGGGGAGGCATTACCCCTGGGGAAGCTGATTAACTAGGACTACCAGAAATCCTCAAACACAGCATAGCATTATTGTCAGGATCAGGTAAGAGGATGCATGAAGATACCTAGGAAACTGCCTAGTACAGTGGTTTTCAATAATTGATAAGTTTAAAATATTCCACTATTGTTTCTGCAGACAATGGCTAGGGAGCATTTGAGAGTCTAGTGAATTAGGAATTGACACAAGGTTACCTCCTTCTTCCTCCATTTGGGCCACAGGGACCAAAGGCATGTGTTTGAAATAAAGCAGCCTCCAAGGACCTTGTGGTGGATGATGATTTTGCCAACAATAGACATCCCTAATTGCAGAGATGAACTAATAGTAATCGCCAGGTGAACATGGACTTCATGTTTTCGCTATTGCCTGGAGCATATTGCAGGCACTCAGTAAATACTTAATGAATTAACTATAGCCAAAATTTGAGTTTAAGCTGAAGGAAAGAAAAGCCATTTCCAATCCCATGTCAGTGTATGAAGAACCACATAAAACTATTTTATCTAAAACTGGAGAAATACATAAAGGAATTGACTTTTTCCCACAATGTAGAACAAAATTCAGACTACTTCCAAAAACTGCTTATTTCTCAACTTTACTCCAAAATTTTGACTGGGCCACTTGTCCCCAATCACAATATTTTAATACCTGTGTCTTTCTTCACTTTTCTCTTATTTTTATTAATTCATACCACCGGTTTACTTCAAAGAAACTATTGACTTGAGTGTAGCAGAGAAACCTTAAAAAATATAATTATGACAATTGAACTGCAAGCCCATACACGAATTCACAAGGGGGTGGGGAAAAAGGCACAACTAAGTGGCCTGCACACCAGAGAAGGACAGACCTGAAAGGCAAGACCGTAAATCTTAAAATGTGGATGAACTCGTTTTGTGAAAAATATATGAACGCTGTGAAGTAGAGGTGAAAGGGGGTTCATTTTCTGTAATAACACACTGTGACCCTAATGTTCCCGTGTCCACTTCACTTTCCCAGAACACGCAATAAACAGCACCTAAAAATGCATTTAACTCCTCTTCAGAGAGTATTAAACCTTTAAAGCATTAAAGAGTGCCTGCCCATGGAAAGGAACTCATCTATAACTTGAAGATTAGTAGTTGCCTTCCCAGTGAATTCTAAGAAGCCCACTTTCACTTCTCTTCACTCATATTGCATTCAGCATACCTGTGAATTAATTCACCACAAAATCTCACATTTAAATTTCTGGTTGGTATGACATTTCTTTCTCTGTAGTCAGTGATGAGGGAGTTACTATTAATATAAGAATTTCTTTATTTATCCCATCCCCCAGTACGGTACAAAGGTCACTCACTGAAGCTACAATTGGCAAGAATATGAAGGAAAATGAATGAATTTAATCTTCTGCAGTACCAGCTTCTCGAAATATTGTTGATGAAATGGGTATGTTTCCTATGTCCTTTTCAAAGATTTTTCACTCAAGGTTATCAGCGTGACTTATAAATCCAATGAACTCTAGGGTAAACCCTCTGGAAACAAGACTGTAACAAAACTTGTAAACTGAAGAATGCTAGAGAAAGCTAATAAGGAGTTTGACTTAGTGATAGTCTATGGCAAAGGCATTTTATAGGGTAGAGGGTATCCTGACTCCACGGGCCCCTTATTAACAGGAAATATAACAAGTAAATCAGAACGTCTCTGGTCAGGGTCTGTATCAGTACATTTTAAAGGCTGCTCAGGAGATTCTAGTAACCAGCCCTTTACAAGTTATCAGTACTGGTATTGTTAACAGGAACCATTCATTAAAGCTCACAATGAACTAGGTGGTCTTGACAAATGTATATGTATTATTATATTTAATCCTTAAACAAGTCTATGAGACATGTATCATTTTCCTTACTTTATGAGCCTGAAACCAAGGCTCCAAGGGATTAGGTAACCTACTAAGTTCACACAAATAGTAAAAGACTATATTAAAATCAAAATTGCTTGATTCCAAAGCCTGTGTTAACTCTATGAAACTCTCTCTCTCATATTTTTGTTTACTCATAGATGGTCAAATTTTATTATAAAATCTTTTATTGTAAAATAATTTTATTGTCAGTTTTGTTAAGCTGGGAACTATGTTTCGCAGAAATCATTTTTCTATCTGGTGCTGGGTTTGAGTTAGCCAAACGAGGAACTTGCATGAGATCTGGGGAGAAGGGAAAGGAGGGAAGCAAAATAGCATAAATTACTTTTTGAATGTCCTTTGTCAGTCATCAGCTGTGTGTGTTCTGTGAGCTCTATCTTGGAGGCTTTTCCTCCAGCCTCACTTCCCCAATCCGCTTCAGCCGCTGCATGTGTGACCACCAGTGTACAAAGCCCCAGTGGCTCTGTATCCTTGGCAACACTTGAAAATGTTAATCTTTTTAATTTTACCTATTCTCATGTGTATGTAAATGTATGTAGTTGTTGTTTTAGTCAGAATACCCACAGTAATTACTAGGATTGAACAATTTTCCCCGTATTTACTGCACATTTATATATCACTGTCTATGAAATGCCTGCTCTAATCTTTTGCTGAGTTTTCAGGTTGTTTTTCTTTTCATGTTGACGTGTAGGAGATCTTTTATAATATGAGTATGAGTTCTTTTATGGTTATATGTGCTATAAATATTCCCTCCGCCCTATATAAAGTTGTTAATTTTATAAAGTCAACTTTATCAATTGCTTTATGTTAGAGATTTTGCTTTTTCTATCCCAAGTCATGCCTATATTATCTTCTTGAGGATTTATTGTTTTATTTTTCGCATTGAGATCTGCAATACTCCTGGGATTGATGTTCGTGTATGTTGTAAAAAGGGGGTCAAAGTGCATTTTTTTCTTATATGCTACCCTCTTGTTCAGACATCATTTATTGAAAAGCCTGTTCTGTCCCCAGAGCTCTGCAGTTCCAACTTTTTCATAAAACAACTTTCAATATATGCTTAGGGCTTTTCCTGAGCTCTCATTTCTATTCTATCGACCTAGTAAGCTATCCTTGTGAAAAATATCATACTTTCTTAATTACTATGGATTTAGAATAATCCCTGTTATCTGGTAAAACAAGTCTTTCCCACTTGTTTTTCATCAGCTGTGTCTTAACTAGTTTTGGCTCTTCCCATTTTGATATAAATTTTAGAATTAACATGTCAAGTTAAATACAAACACACAATTTAAAGAAAAACCTTATGATCTGATAGGAATTGCAGTGAAACTATTAATCAGTTTGGAGAGTATTGATAGGTTGACAATGTTGCATTTTCTAATGCAGGAACATTGTCTATTATTCCACTGATTTAGGTTTTTAAAATTCCTCTCAATAATGTTTTATGTTTTCTGTATGAGAGTCCAGTACAGTTATTTGATTTATTCCTCAGGATTTGATACTTTTTAAATACTACTGCAGGTGATACATTTAAAAATTACATTGTCCAGCCAGGCGTGGTGGCTCACGCCTGTAATCCTTAGCTCTCTGGGAGGCCAAGGCGGGCGGATTGTTTGAGCTCAGGAGTTCGAAACCAGCCCCAGCAAGAGCGAGACCCGTCTCTACTAAAAATAGAAAGAAATTAATTGGACAACTAAAAATATATAGAAAAAATTAGCCGGGCATGGTGACATATGCCTGTAGTCCCAGCTACTCGGGAGGCTGAGGCCGGAGGATCGCTTGAGCCCAGGAGTTTGAGGTTGCTGTGAGCTAGGCTTACGCCAGGGCACTCACTCTAGCCAGGGCAACAGAGTGAGACTCTGTCTCAAAAAAAAAAAAAACTTTTTCTCTAGTTGCATCTCTTTGTTTTTGGTGTGAGTTCATCTATTGATGTTTCCCTTAAAGTAGTTGTGTTTTTAAAGTAATTAAGTTCTATTTAGTTTGAAAAAAAATCTATCATTAGAAAAATAATGTCTTGTTTCTTTTTTTTGGTTTTGGATCTTTATTTTACATTTTTAATTATTAAAGAAACATTTTATAGTCTCTATCAGGTGATTCTACAGGTCTATCAGATTACGTGTAATGCTGAAGTTCCTTTTGTCTGCTTATTGTGTCTCCTAAAGGAATATGTCCTTGTACAAGCAATGTTTTGTAATTTTGGGCTGTGAGCTCATTTTCACAAGGCTTTATCTGAAGGAATCTTGTAGAGCCTGCATTAAATTTGCAGTATTGCATTTGGTTATGCAGTTTGGAAACTCCAGACTGAATTTATGTTTGACCTTATGAGCCTATTCCTCATTCTCTTGTTTCAAGCCTAAATCCCAGGAGATAGCGTTTTTCTTCTTTATAACCCATATTGGTTAATTATCCAGATATTATCTTTCCCCTTTTGGATGATCAAAAATATTATCAACAAATCTTTGTGCATCTGGTACCATTTGCTTCTACATACCCTCAGCACTGACGCCCAAATGATCTTTCTCCAAGGAGCTTCTAATCATATTAATCCTTCGTGGTTTACCGTGAAGATACAGAACAAACTTTAACTGCTTGGAAAAATCTGACTCCTGCTTTGTGTTTTCTGATCTCAATTCTCTTCCCTCACGGACACTGATGCTTCATATGAAAGGCTTGTAATTCCTGGAATATATCACGAGCTTTCTTGTTTCATTGTCATCGCACGTGTGGCTTCATCATTTGCTATCTTCCTTTACTGGGTAAGCTTTTACTATTATTCAAGACTCAACTTATGCATTTTAGAGTAGTGCTTTCATGCTTAGGTTCAGTATCATCTTTTTTGTTGTTGTTTTGTTTGTTGGTTTGTTTTTAAGGAATAATTAAAAGAACAAAGGGAGAGTTTATCATTTTGTATTCCTGGGCTTTTCATATTTCCACACCGAAAACCCCATCAAACTTGGTAGTATCTCTGGGACAGTGTATGTGTATGTATGTATTTGAAGGAAGAATTGAATTTATGCCTCAGTTGAAAAATCTTATCTTTCAAAGTCATCTCTGTTGGTGGATTTATTAGCTAAATATAATAGTGTATATTTCATTGCCAAATTGCTTTTCGAAAGATGAAAAGTAAAGAAAGTGCCTCTGCTCACACTGCCTTTTTAGTGAAATAAGGAGATCTGAATTCTCACTTGACTTTGCTACTAATTAACTGAATGTCTTCTCTCTTATTTTGGTTTTTCTCTTTTAAAGTGAAAATGTTGTATGAAATGATCTTCAAGTTTCTTTTACCAACAAAATTCTCCTGGTGGTTCAAAGTAGTGTCTTAGATATCTAGAGATGTTTTATTGTAACCTCCTCCAAGTTACCATGCTTCTTTTTGGTTGATAAATTTAAGTTAATGGATGACTTAACTCTTAGAAAACGTATTATGTCTAAGATAAATTTGCATTTAAAAATATTTTATTGAATATAAAGTGATCAGTTAATATAAACACTAATCAGAAAGTTCTGGCTAATATCAAGTTTTGAAGAACAAAGACAGATGTTTTTAACCTTGTTTTGATTTAAAAGAGCAACAATAAAGATCAGAAAAGCAGTGTTTCAGGAATGTGAAGTTGAAGCCCAGTTAATGGGCAAGCACTCCTGGAATAAAATCAAACAGCTTATGTTATCAGTCTTGGTGCTTGCTTTACTACGAATGTATCTGAGCTGATACACTGTAAGGATCAATAACTCTTTTGATATGCTTGTCAATTTCTAGTGTTGATGAGGAATTTTTTTTAAGTAGCCTGTCTTTAAATGTTAGTGTGCTTTCATAGGAAATTAAAAATGCCATAATTTCATGTGAAAAATCTAACTACTATTAATATTTACTTCTTTTCCCCATTATTAGCTGAGATGTCTCAATCCCTTAAAATTTTAATGAGTTTGTCCTAAATTTACTGTGAAAAAATATTTGCTCTAAATTTTATTTGAGTTATTTATGTAAGTTAATAACTATTTGCATTTTAGATCTTGAATGAAAAACTAGAATATTTATGATGTCATTAGAATTGGGCATAAACTTCTTTTTAAATGGAGGAGAATATTGGAAAGAAATAAATATCTTTTTGCTGAAATCCATGAAAATACACATGAATCAGTTGTGGTATTTTAATTTTTTTCTCTCTGATTCTATTACCTCTTTTCCTTCTGTATTTTTTTCATGTCTCTCAATTCTCATCAGTTTTTCTTTGGCTCCCTTTTTTAGCTTTATTTCCTCTGTCTTTCTTTTTTCTCTCTTTTTTTCTTTCTACTTTTTAAAATTTTTTCTTCCTTTTTCTCTTCTTCCTCCTATTTCTTCTCATATAAACATTTACATATATTAATATATAAAACTCACCAGTAGGGGCAAGCAGGAATGAGATTTATATACAAAGTAAAATGTTAAATTGATATAAAATGAATCATTTTTTATATATTAGACAAATTCAAATATCATAGAATAACAACAGATTCTTTTAAATGCCTCTGTAGATTGCACTTTTATTTTCATTAGATAAATAAAACAATTCAATAGTTTATCATTCCATGTATTTATTTGAGCATAAATTGATCTGCAGCACTACATTCTATATGTTAAGTTGTAGTTTGGTCTGCTAGTCAAGTATACCATGAATTAATAATCATCTGATATTGACTTGAGTTGAGGTGAATACCAAGATTTATTGACCTGAGTGGAAAATATGGACCAAAGTGAAACCTCTGTCAATATTTATTTACCTTTACAGGGACAATTAATCTTGATACTCATTGAAACAAGAAGTCAATATATGTATTGTTATGTACTTTTGGAGACTTCCATTAGGAATATTGGCAAGTTCCTGGTTCGTGGCCATAGATTTAAAAGGCCTATCAATTTTAAATGTTTTGGATATTGAGAGCTAAAACATGTAGCATATCACAGTGTTATTCACCAGAAATAAAAAAATCAAGAGTCTTCTCAGAGGTTAATGCAAATTCCTTTGTTCAATTCAAACTGAGGCTCTTTTAGTAACACGACTTCATCTTTTTAGGAGATGGGTTAAACTCTTCTCCCTCTTTTGAGAGAGTTCAACAGTCTCCTCCCATGGGGAATGATACTGTGAGTAAAGTCCCCAGTGCATCTTGGTTTCTTCATGAGAACTTTGTAAGCAGCCCATATAGCTGGGGGAAATACAGGCTGTGAGATTTGAACCCCATGTTTCTTAGTTTTTTTTTTGTAAAATGGTGATGGAGGTAATAAAAATTTTATTTCATAGTGATGGAATTGAGGTGAAGCACTTGACATGCATGCATGAAGCATTATAGTTGAATTTCAGGGAGAGAGATAGCATATTCCCTTTAGTTTATAGTCTATAAATTCCTGATTCAAAACATTATCTCAAGAATTGTATAATACTTTGAATTTCTCTCCCCACCTCCAAGCAATAACAAAGCAAACAAACAAGCAAAACCTGTCAGCAACTAATGGAAATTACAGCTGAGGAGATCTTTGAGATGCGGTATGACAGTGATGACTTATACTTAGTTAAGAATGAAACCTATTTGCTCCATATAAATGGAGATGAAAAGCTTACATCTCACCACATAGCAGTCATTGCAGTAATATTCATGCTACCTTGACTTAATAGAAGCAAGAGGTTTCTCTATATAGGGCATGTCTAAGAAGTTAGTGAAAGACAATGAAGAGATACACACACACACACACACACACACAAATTTCCATTGGAATAATATATTTATCTTCAAATTTTTAGAATAAATTACATTTTCTAGACATTGTGAAAAAATTTTTAAGGCTTTTTGAATGGCCAATCTCAACGTTGTCTCAGAATTGTTTATAATGCCCAATATAACATAACATGCTAAGACATATAGCTGAAAGTTATGAATTGGCTAATATCCTTGAACAATCAATATATTAGTAGATTTGTGTTCAGCTTTAAGTTTTCAACCTGTTGTTTTTGTTTGTTTTTTCCTGGGACAAGTTCTTGCTCTATTTCCCGGGCTAAAGTGCAGTGGTGTCATCATAGCTCACTGCAACCTCAAACTCCTGGGCTCAAGTGATCCTCCTGCTTCAGCCTCCTGAGTAGCTGGGAGTGCAGGTGTGTGCCACCATGCCTGGCTAATTTTTCTATTTTTCGTAGAGATAGACTTTTGCTGGTGCTCAGGCTGTTCTCAAACTCCTGGCCTCAAGCAATCTGATCCTCCCACCTCAGCCTTCCAAAGTGCTAGGATTACAGGCACGAATCACCATGTCCAGCCTCAACTTGTTGTTTTAATTGACATTTTCTGTCATTTTGGGGTAATGATTTGCTTTTTTTCCCCAGGATTGTTATTTATTTTAATAAAGTTTAATTTCTTTTCCTGGTTATAATAGAAATGCATACTCTTTTGTTAATTTGTGAAATACAGAAAAGTCTTTTAAGAATTTTTGCCATGTGTTGTTAATGAGGATAGCAAAACCAAAACACAATAAAAACAACAAAAACCACCAAATAACAAACAGCGCCCCCCAAAAGAACTCAAAAATATAATACCAAGAAAGAAACCATCCTTTAATAAGTTGATCATTGACATTTTGCAGACAGTAGCAGCAGAAAACAGATACCTATAAATATGGCCCTGAATCTTCCAGAGAGCAGCCTACAGGAAAGCACAGGCTTCTGGGAGGTATCTTAGAAATGGCTTATCTCCCTTCATCTCCTTTTTGAAGAACAAAAGTCACCCGCCTCTTTGGTGAACAGGTAGCCTATCACTAACTGACATAGACAAACGCAGCAGAGGAACACTAAAGGGCCCTGTATTGTGATTGGTGGAAGGAAAAATGGCTGGCGATGTCTACAAAAGATCAGCTTACTGATACAAAGCCTGAGAGGCATGGGTGATATGACTGAAGAGCTGAGAAAGAAAGTGGAAAGTGGATAGGGAGGAACAGCAGCAGCAGGGAGAAGTGGCGGGGGCAGAGGGGGCAGAGGATGGGGACTAGATGAGAAGGAGGAAGAGCAGTGAGAGGCCAGTGAGACACCTGCATGCACCTTGTATCTGTCCTTTTGAATGTGAAGGACTCCCCTTACTGCCAAGAAGCATTCCCATAGTCCTTGAAGATTTCAGACCGTTGAAAGTAAGCTAGCAGGTAGGGCTCAATAGTTTGGGTTGGAGGTTAGGATGAAGAGTATTTAAGGGACAGTTTACAGTACAAAGAAACCATTTCAATTAAATTAGAAAGGGGGAAGGGCTTTGCTTACCTGAGAAAAACATAGCTAAATTTTAATTTTACACATTTCAATATGTCAGTCTTTGGCAACCTACATAAAACCATCACATAGTTTTTTTATACCAATAGTTTAAAGTGATAACCCATTTTGACTGGAGGGTAGATCAATGTGAAAAAAAAGGCCATTGTCTTTACCGCGGAAAGTATATGGAATTTGGAGTCAGATGGACTAGAATTCAAGCCTCTTGGTAGTTTTCTGATGTTGGACAGTTTAGTCAGTCTCTGTATTCTTGGTTAAAACATGGGGGAATTACTTCAACATTTTTGTGAGGATTACAATAAGAGAATGTATTTACAAAATGCCCAGCCCAGTGCCTGGCACAGAGTAGCTGCGTAAGTATGTCAATTGTTTACCCTTATGTGAGGGGTTTTTGAAGTCCCCATAAGAAAAAGGCCATAAAAATTTAGAAGACATTAGGGTGTTACGACTTTTAGTGATTACATCCTCAAATGTGCCTGCTTTCTAAATTTGTTCCCTAGAATCAGGCGAACTTTCCTTTGAGGTAAGAAAACACCTGAAAATGAGACATTTCATTCACCACCATATATTTACTGCTCAGACATATTGGCCAATATCTGCTTTGCTTTCTTTACGTGCAGTGCTTTCTCTCATTGCAGAGGTGTGTGAAGGTCATGGTCTTTAGGAGAGCCTTCGAGGCTTTGCATGGTCTGGCCCTATCTTTCCAGCCCCACCCTTATCACTCTCCCCCCCCCCCCACTGTCTATCCTCCAGCCACCCTGGCTTCGTTCATCCCTCTAACACCCCAATGCCTTTCCTCCTCTGGGTCGATGTTAGCTCTGCTTGGAATTCTCCTCCTAGACTCCTTCCTTTCCCTCCTGTCTCCTCCCATCTCTGTCTCTCTGCCTGTCTCTCTCTCTCCCACACACACATCTGTATCTGTATTTGACGATTTCCTGCTTCTTTCACATCTCACCTTAATTGTTACTTCCTGCCTGAGACCCCAGTTTACATTAGATCTGTTGGTCAAAAGCTTTCCCAGCAGCCATCCTGATATTTATCACAGTTGTTGAATAAATTATACTAGGCACAGAAACAAATTGGTGTCTACATTTTGTAGCATTGCAAGATTGCTGAGTTTCACTGTTCTCAGCACTGGTAACTGTTGGTTAGTTTGTGCCCTCTGGATTGTCAAATGGCCCAGTGTGATACCACAGGCCTGAAGTGACATATACAGATTTTACCGCAGAGTAACATCCGAGCAAATATTTGTTCAAAAAAGGAAGCTGGCTTAGCCCAGGAATCGGCATCCTTTCTCTTGTATGTTTTTTTTAAGCCACAGTATTCAACTCTATCAACCCTAATGCATAAACATGACTGTAGAAAAGTAGCAGGCCCCAGATTTGTTCCTGTGGGTGGTTAAGTCTTTGGAATCTGGGAACAACTTAAGGATGGTAATGTGTGAAAATTTTTGTCTGGACACCACTCGATCTTGGCTTTATTTGGGAAGTGTTCATATCCCAGGTTGTGGGGGGT
>CAUYSK010005050.1:0-30000 GCA_963575035.1 Avahi laniger | reverse complement strand
GATTATTCTGATTCTCATGCAGGTTAGAACCAGTGCTGTGGACCTCCTTTTTAAAACCAGTAGACTGTTGGATCCTAATGATCACTTCCCTATGTTTCATCCCTAATTTAATGATCTTTGACAGTGGCATGGTATTTGGGTGGTGTCTGTATGTACAAATAGCTACCAAGCAGGCACAGAGTAGGGGCCTAGTAAATATTTTGATTGATATACTAGAACTTGTGACATATTTGTCTTACTACAATAGCAGTTAATCATTATCAGTGACCTTACCTTCAAAACTTTTTGGTTAAAAAAAAGATTAGGATTCTATATAAATTGAGGAATTTGAAAAAATGAACACTAAGATCTACATTATCATTTTCTTACGCAATGTTATAAGCACCATTGAGTCAACTAACCTCTTGAGTGGGGAGAAAAGCCCTCTTATGACCTTTGCACATGGAGTCATGGCAGGATTTTGTTGTATTTTTTAATTCTAGACAACAGGATCTCTAGCCCAAGTGTACACAGCTAAAGATCCTAAACTGAAGGTTCATGACACACGGACAACGAAACATGGTTGCTAAAACGAAGGGGGCATAAATAAAAGTAAAACACTAAAGTAAGAGGATATGAATGGAATAGTTAGGAAAACTATTAAATTGAGTAAATTGTATAATTGGAAAGTGGGAACTTAAATGGAGAAGAAACTCTCAAATGGAGAGATAGTGAAGGGACACTGAAGTGCTTCGTTTGCCTGTGTGTTTATGAAGATGTGACTCTGGGCATAGTGATGAGGAGCCAGAGGAAAGAATAAAGCAGAAATTAGAGGCACACAGAAAAGGAGAGTGGTTAACATACAGGACTTAGACTCTTTAGTGCAGTATCACAGGGCTTAGAAATCTAAGAAAGAATAATATTGCTTAGTTGGGATAACACTTTCCCCCTCGTTGGGTTTCTGAGCTCAAAGACCTCATGACTTTTCTGGAAAGTTTCACTTCATTTTTACCAGTGTTCTCCATTATCTGATTAAATGGTAAATTTGCTTCCATTTAAATATACTTATTGAATGCCTGCTGGGTGTGAGTTGCATAGGAGTCTAGAATTTAAAGAACCTCTTGTCCTATTTCTGAGGTACACATAGAGAGAAAAGCAGAAACAAAAATAAAGATGAAGAGATTTTAAAAAGACATTGGGCATTTAAAGGTTTGCCTTATTGTAATAAAAAAAATAGCCTAGGCTCATCTCTAGCTATTTGAATCCATCTATAAATCTTTAAAATGGGCATTTTTTCATCTAAGTAATTCCCCTGCTGAACAACTGTATGTGACATTTAGTTTTCTTTGGTTCCTGGATGATAGATACACCGCATTCCTCATAACTTACACTGTGGCAATAAGACCTTTAGGATTTTAAAGGCATTTCTTCCTTTTTTGACTTACTGGGCTTACACATCAAATACTGTGACTCACGGCACTTCGGAATTTCTCCCTCTCTGGCCAGGAATAGAACAGTCTAATAAATAGCACTTTTCTTCTTCCTGCCTGTCCCCTCCCGTTTTGCACCTGCACCCTACACCGCTCCCTTCATGGGAGAAGCTGGGACTGCAGAGTTGTGTTATTCTGCGGCAGGAAGGACAGGGTTATTAAAGGAATAAATTCATAGCTGGTCGCCAGGACCTCTGATGATTTGATTGTGGTTTTGCTGTCATCAGGAAGCTGCTTTTTTCATCTCTCCCATAAGACTAAATCCAAATCTTTGGATTCTTGCTAATATTAAAGCAAAAGCTTCCTAGATTTCAGAGTTTAAGTGTGATCTTATAGGATTTCAGGACTTTTATTATTTCTTCCCTTAATCATTTCTTATGGCTATGAATAGAGGACGTTGGAAAGCATCTTTTGTGATTTATTATCTTACCTTCTAATTTAAAGAGCTCCTCAATAAGCTAGAATTATTTCCAACTCCAAGCTTCTGCAAAATAAAATGATTTGATAAGTGACGAAATCATACACACTTTTACATTGTTGGCACATGTGCTTGGGTAATGATAATTTTTTTTTAGTTTGAAGGGGAATTTCTTTTTCTCTAATGCTTTGTGTGTCTTTTGGAGAAGAAAATAATTCAGCAATTTATTTAAGATCTGACTCCTGTTGACCTTTAATATCATACTGGTTTCTTGGGAAGGCTAGCTGCTCAGAGGTTAACTGATATGATCATGCTCCTTGGTTGCTGGTAAATGAGTGCTATGGGCATATTTTGCTTTATTCGACTTGATTGGGTGCCATCTCTCATGGCATCTGTAAAGTCAATTAATAGAGAAAGTAAGTTATATTAATCTCTTTTCAGCTATACAAGAAAAAGAGTCAAAACATAATAAGTAAATTCTTCTAAGTATGAAAAATTACCCACTTTGTCTATTTCATATTTTGCAAATTCCAAAATTAATGGCTTTTTGGGGAAAAGTGTGTGTGTCTCTGTGAACACAGAGTTTGTAAATGCATGGGAGCATTGCTGGAGAGGAGAAAAGGAGAAGGACTTCTGGGTAGGAGAAGAAAAAGACATATTTAAACATTGAAACGTACATTTTTCATACTTTCACATGGTTGGTTTTTTGGAAAGAAGATTATTGTTGAGAATAGCTTTTCTAAAAGCAGCTACATTTAGCTGATGCTAAAACAGGGATGATGGAGCAGTGGTTTTGATTTTAGGTCACACAAAGCTGATTTTGCTGGGCTTTTAGCAATTCTACTTTTGGTTGATAAAATCACACGTTAGATTTAGGTTCCTATGCAACTGCTAGAATAATAAGATATTGCAGATAAAGACTTTCTGCTGGACTACTAATAGCCCACCCGATTGTTGATCTGGACTTCTTACACATTTGTATCTTGCTCATACTATTTGTTCTGCTGCTACAACTCTCACCACTTTTACCTGGGGAACCCAATCCATTTGTTAAGGATCAGCTCAGTCACCATCTCCTCTAGGAAAGCCATTCCTGAGGCACAAGATTGCCTTCTGTGCCCTTCTCTATGATCTGATAGTGCTCTGTGGCTCCTCCCCTTACAGAATTTGGCTGGAATTGTAATGACCTGTCCCCCTGTCCATCTTTCCTATTAGAATGTGAATTCTTCTAGGCAGAGCCTTACTTTGTCCTAGAAGGACTTATAGGACATCCTAACACCCACTACAATGCTCCAAAATGTTTTTTGAGCTCAACCAGGACGATGTTTAAAATGGAATCATTAAGGCCTGAATCCAGATTTCTTGGTGGCAATCTGCTTAGGAGGCATGAAGGTAGATGGAGGGACACTGTTCCCAGGCTGCTTTTGCATGAAGGAAAATCAGAATAATCATCGTTTGACAAATTCCTTGCTTGAAAGGAAGGTATTCCCTGCTTCCATATGTCATAAATGGTTACAACAACAACTACCACCATTTCGTATTAACAATAATGCTTATAGCATTTGATTGCCTATAAAGTGTTTTCCACATATCTGTTATATCGTTTGATCCTAACAATAACATTGGGAAGCAGGGATTCCCTTTTATTCCATTTTGCAAGTGAGAAAACCTATCCTGGAATGGATTCATTTATTCAACAAAATTTTGAGTGTGTACCATGAGCAAGGCTTCGGGGCATGAGAAAGTAAGACAGATATAGTCCTGGACTACATAGAGTTTACATTCTCATGGGAAAGACAGAGCTTTAAAAATTAGTTACAAATTAATTGTTTAGTTACAATCCTGATTGATGCTATGAAGAATTAAGTGTGTGGTTTGAACCTAAGAGAGAGAACATGGGACCAGCAGACCAGACCTGGTATGAAGAGTTAGAAAAAATGACTTGCATAAGTGATGCCTATGCGGAGATAAAGGGATGAGCAGAAGTTATCTGGTGAAGAAAAAGAGGAACCAGTGCATGAGAAAGAGCTTTGTGCCTTTGAGCAGCTAGAAGTAGGAGTGTAGGGAGCCCGGAGAAGAGTAGGAGCAGGTAGAGCAGGTGCTAGGTGGATGCAAAAAAATCCAGGAGTTTTGGCAGTAAGAAGCACATGAAGGCTATTGGGCCTTCACTACAACTTCAAGCAATTCCTTTGAGGGAAAATGACTTTAAATAAAAAGAGGGGAAGAAAGTTGGTCAGAAAAAGCAATCACACAGTCTGAGATAATGCAAAGCATCAAAGATTTCCAGATCTTAGAAGCCCTAACAGATTTAAAGATGTTTATTTACATCCCATGGTGGCTAAAGCTGACCTGAGTTGGGTAATCTCGATTTTCTTCCCCACTGAGTTACTTTGTGCCATATTCGCTCCAAGTTCTCCGAGGTCCTTTTGTAGCCGGCAGAAAACTGTGAACATTCTCAGCCTCATTTTAACTAAATTAGCTAGACTTACAACCTCAGTGTCAGCGAACAATGAAAGCTTACCACTGAACATATGAAACAAAAATGAAATTAGCCAGCGGTAGCAAACTACAAACAGCTGAGGCATTCAATTGTTAGCCATTTGAAGGATTAACTTCTAAATCATGTAGAGCTCCCTTGGTAGTTTAACTAGTTGGGCACTCAAGGGTATATAAAAACACACTTTAAAGTAGAAATGTATTTCTTCACCTATAAAATAGAGATTTACTGACAGGTTGTGATATTATTAATACTGGATTTCCTTGCCTTGCCCCATGAACTTAATCATATTTTCTTTTGCTTTCCTCACTTGCAGCCTTGCACTGGGTTTCAAAACAGATACCTTAGAGTCAACTATGTCCCAAGTCAGGTAGGACATAACTGTCTGGGATGGCCACTGCAGAACCAGCTAAAAATCTCTGCTTATTCTGGAATCCCTGGAATTCTTCTCTTGCCCTGTGCTATCGTGTTGCACACTCCAGATTTACACAGCTCATTGAATATTCAACCAGGCTTAAAGATTTTATTTGATGGTTATTTCAATAATAATTATGGAGGCTGCCAAACTCTCCTTACCCTGTTAAAAAACAAACAAAAAATAAACCTGCCATCATAACAACAATAAAATCACACAAGTAAGATGTTTTCATGATTTCTTAAAACTCAGTTTGGTGTTTCTTGATGTATTGGTAGGTCTGTTCAGAACCTACAGCCAAAGAAACTCAATTAATGGTCATTACTATCAATTATTTTTATATGTTTCAACAGCATTTGTTAAGAACCCATGAGCTTTTTAAAAAAGAGTGTTGGCAACTTGTATTTTAATATTTCGTTAAAACAAGACCACCAGTTCACCTATATAAGTGTTTATTCAATTGGAAGCTAATTGAATAAGTAGGATTGATGAATTTTATACAAAGTTTTCCTTTTTTAAACCGAGGTTAGAAGGCAGCTGGCAGGGACCGTTTTTTGACTGTTTCCCATTATCTGAATCTCTCTCTATATATCTGTATCTATGATTTCCCCCATCCCCAAATCATTTTCAGGAAACAGCCACACACTGGCATGTCTCTTTTCTTTTTTTATTTAAAGAGGCTGAAGTGAAAGGGGAAAAAAAAGAGTGGAATCACCAAGAAAACCCTAAACAAATAAAGTGCAAACACAGAGTGACAAGCACACTCAGACCCTGGATTGGTTATGGATGAGACGACAAGTATATGATGAAATTAATGACCCTCTGTCAACTTTTTAGATCTCACTTTTAAAGAAAATGGACCAAAAATCAATAGCCCCCAAACCACCAGTACTCCAGTGAACCAGTCTTTCATTTATCTTGCTGTTGGCACTCAGATAGAAATGCAGCCAAGCACAGCACAGAGCCTTCGCCGCGAGTCATCACCACGGGCAATGTTGGAGCACCCAGTTAAGGGTCAAAGGTGTGTACCAAGGCTTCTTTGAGAGGGACCTGCTTCCAAATACCAGTACTGGGGTTCACTTTATTTAGCTGGATGTCCAATTGGCATATGCATATCAAGTGTTTGGGGTTTGGGGGGTTGCCTGTTGGACTGATGGAATCCTAGCCCGGTAGTAGCAATGGATGGCTAGGGATTCTATTCCTCTCCCTTTTTATACCTTCTTCAAATGTTACCTCTCAAGTGTTCAGATGGCAACAATATGCAACTATAGAATTAAAGCAAAGTAGACATACAAATTTTAAAGATGCAAGTTTGTACAGATATGTGGTTTTATATGACGACTGCATTGTGGTTCTTAAGTAGTGTAGTTTTTGAAGAACCTTTCCTAGAAAAGAGTCACATAAACTGTAAAGATTATATTCAGAGTATTACAAGGTGAAGCCCAGAATATCTGTAACTGAGCAAAAGAAGAAAATGTTTAAAATACCAGATAAGTTGCAATTGAATTTGTAATTTTTATAGATATTTTTAGAAGTAATCACTTATCTCCATGATTGAATTTTCTAGAAATAAAATTGGTTGGTATATCATGAGAATTTTCATACAGTGAGAAAGCCACATTAAAATGTGAAAGATAAATTAACCTAAACCAAGTGTTCAATAGCACTGTTAAGAGCTGAGGCCAAAGTGAAATGAAACGATGTCATTATGTTAAAATGGATGTCAACACATACAGAAAAAAATCAGTGTAAAACGAGAAAGATCACATTTTGATGATAATCTAAGACAAGTAAAGTGTTGGCCATTTATCTGACATTGTCCAAATGGAATCTAATCAATGGCTGTCTTTAAGGTTTATATTTTATTTTATGTATGTAACGAACACTTATAGAGAGCTTACTATGTGCCACCCACTATTCTGAGTACTATATACATAATGCCTCATTTAATCTTCTTAACAATCCTAGGAAATAGATATTATTATTATCCAAGTTTTACAAATATGGAACTAAGGTACAAAGAAGTTAAGTAACTTGCCAAAGAGGACACAGCTAATTAGTAGCAGAACTGAGATTAGAACCCAGGCAGTCTGGCCCCAGGATTCATGCTTTTAACATTTAAACAAGGTTGTCTCAAGAATGGAAGAATTTAAAACCCCAGAGGGAACTTAAATATAGTATATATATGTGGATAAAAAGAACTTAAATTGGGAAATTTGTTAGTAATACGTATTTTATTTTTATTCTGATTCTAATATAATTACTTGTTTTAAGATTTCTGAAAGGAAAAATTCTTCCACATTAAAAAGAAGTGGATCGAGGAAATATTTTCAACATTTTTAATATCAAATATATTTGGCATTGACATTTGGAACCTGACAGTGACAATAAGGCAGAAGAAATCAGTGAGCACTTTTTAAATTTCCTATTTAATGTTTAATTTAATTTCTTATGAGAAGAAAGAAAACTTGAATATCTTATTTAACATAGACAAAGATTTGATGATTATGGCCATGAGCAATGGCGGAAATGCTCTTTTTCACACATACTTAAAATGGGATAGCTGTGTACAGAGGAAGTTATTATATATAATAGGTTGATATGGAAATAAAGATATCTTTTAAGGAATACATATGGCCATAAAGCACAATAGATTTAAATGAATAATACACTAATCTTTCAGTTTCCTGAGGAATTTTTCCCCCGTTCTCCATGTAATGACCTTCTAATTTCATGATTCTAATCTAGTGAGAACTGGAAAAAGCAGATAGAACTAGGGTAAGTAAAAGTAATAATCAATGAATGAAGGCCAAGTTGCTTTCAGATAAGCAAAGTGTATGAGATCTGTACTGCAAGACATCCTCATGGATAAAGGATTTTGGACCGTGGTTTGAGGTTTTCTTTTGTTTCAAATCCAACAAAGAACATTGCTATTATGAAGACTATCATAGAGTTGAGCTTTACATTTGAGTGCACATGCCAGGTGCAGCTATATATTTATATTCTAAAATTTAATAAAACTGTTTTGAAATGTTTTCAAAACCATATTTTCCAGTGTCTCAATTATATGTTTCGGAAATGTTAGTATTAACAAAACCCCAAATGTGAATCTTTAACATGCATATATGCAAGAATACTCATAAAAATGTTGTCTTATTTGATAGTTGAAATGGCATCATTACCTTAGATGTCCTGGCTCTGACATACATTGTGCTGCTGCTCTCAAGGCTGCTCTAGCTGGCTCGGTGGGCGGGTGGGTCTTCTTCCTTCACCACTCCATGGGTTTCTCTGAGTAAGATTCACTGAAACTTTCCAGATCAAGGAGGGCCCTTTTGCAGTCAAAGGTATAAATCCCTTGCAGAAAAGTAGGCGAATAAAGAAAACATTTTCACATTGCATATTTTAAATTCTTAAAACAAAATTATGTTTAATACAAGTATAATTGGCATATGTACTGGTGTCTGACACCATGACAGTAAAGATGCAAATTGCCATTTAAGGGGAAATGGAGGCCATATTATTGGATTCTCCTAACTACTCCCAAATCCAAAGACAACTGAAGCAATTTAAAATTTTAGATGTATAACTTGATATGCAGATATATTTAAGGTTTTACTATCAAAGCAGAACGAGTTATAGAGAATTCCTGATATTGCTAATTTATCTAAATAAAAAATTCAAGTATGTTTGGAGACGAATTTAGAGTTTAAAATATAATCATTTTCTCATTTTGTTTCCACTCATGCTGATTGAAGCTCATCTATCTGGAGGCAGAATCCAGCTCCCTTGTTCATCTTATCCTTTAAGTAGAGATGACACTCACCTACTTAAATATTGCTTAACACTTTTAGCAAAACCAGATGTCAAGCTCCATTTTGTACACTTCTTCAGTTGAAATAACTAACCTAACCATTACAATTAATCTTTAAAACAAACCATCTGAACAACAAACTAAGTATGTCTAGAGAACAGATGGAGTTTTTATGTTTTCACATGAGCATCAAACTAATATCTGTGCAAGATGAATGATGCTGTACAGGAATTTCTGCTTAATCCTTCCATTTCCCAGTGGGGTGGTTTCTTTTTTAATGCCCCATGCCTGGGAAAGGGAGTCCATTTCCTTATACTTAAATTGCATTGTAAAATTACATGAGTGTGCTATTTTGTATGCTCATAGATATATAAATGTGTGCGCACACGGTCCATGAAGTATTTTGAATTGAGCATTTGTCCAAGTGCTTCATTAGCTTAAATGATAACAATGAATTTTTATGCCCATCAACAGGAAAACCTTCTGTTCTATTGAACTGGGCTTTGAAAACCAGTTCTTTATATCTCAGCTTCTAATTTGTTAAATAAAAAAGTCAGTCTGTATGTTTTACATATGAGCATGTTGTTAAATATTTGCATTTCTTAAAATGGATTTCATAATAAAATAATTTAGGCACAAGAAAATTTTGTTTTTAGGACATTTTCAAAATATTTTTTGTTAAATTCTAGAGCATAAAACTATATTTGCATTTGGCATGTATACGAATAAAGACTACCTTTAAAGCATTCATTATAATATTATTTGTTGGATTTGAAAGAAAAAAATCTCAAACCACTATTCAAGACTGTTTCCAGTTGCCCATAAGCATGTTTCTCCAGTGTAATATAGATAGATAAAATTAACAAAACATAAAAATTTCAGGTCTTTATTTTTTCCCCATCAAACTAAGTAGGAAAATTAACTGATTTGAGTGCTATCATATGAATTCAAGAAACACATAGCATGGAGCATTTATGTGCCAGGCAATGTAGTATATGCTAAAGATAACACGACTTAAAAGCAAAAATCTCCTACTTCCTGCTCTCAGGGAACTCCTAATCTAGAACACTGTTGCCTTCTCTGTTCTCTCCTGCCTGCAGGCAGAGATGGGAAAGACTCTTAAGTAAAAATATCTGGCTGTCTGACATTAAGCCCATCATTCAGCACAGGTGCAATTTTCTCAGTAACACCTTAGCATTTGGTGTGAGAATAAAGTTATATCCATATAATGCTTGAAATTTGGCACATTGAGCTGTTACCTGTTGATTGAAAGTATGGGCTCTCAGTGGTGCTCACTGGCAACCTCAACTGGCTAGAGGATTTAGTTGTTGGTAGAATGTGTCTCTAACCAGGTCTTCAGGTTCATGGAAAACCTACTCAGAGGTGTCTGAGATTTGCTCTTTGGAATGCCACCAGGGTTTGATGATTGAGAGCCCAGTTACATGCTCTGATAGTAGCATGGAGAGGGAAAAAAACCAGTTTCGTAACAAAGATAGAGTAAGAAGGTAGCTCTGCTACAAAAATACCAGTCTATCATTTTTGTTGTGACTAAATATACGGTCAAAAGTTCTGGCATGAAACTAGCTCACTAGGGTTCCTGCTGCTCCCATTGGTCTATAAGATCCTTGGAATTAGCTGAAGCCTTTGGTTTCCCATAGGATGCCTTAAATCTAACCTAGCTATAAGGGTTAAAGAGCTACCTTATCAGCTATATGTTCTGTTACCTTTGCACCCACAGGCATTTGTGATTAATTTATACACTCTCACTTCCAAAAACCTGTCTTTTCAAAAATGGAGAGGAACATTTGGTGTTGTACTAATGGGTTTTTTTGTTTGTTTTTTTGTTGTTTGTTTTTTTTTACCACAGTGTGTGTGTTGGTCCAGAATTGCTGGAAAACACAGTGCAGTGGGAATCAACAAGCCTGGGTCTTTCACTGCTATTTAGTGGTTAAATGACCTCGGCCAAATCTCTGAAAATTTAGACCTAAATTTTCTTATTTGAAAAATAAAGATTCTGGATAAGCAATCACAAATTTCTTTGCAGTCCTAAAATTCTAGAATTCTTCAAAACTTAGGCATGGATGTCAGCTTCCTCTGGGCAATAACATTAAGCCTTGTGTTTGCTGACATCTTTTTTGTGTGTGTGTAAAATGTCTTTCTAAAAACATCTATTTGAACATCTATCTGCACCATCATTTCTGTCCCAGATGATGAATCAGATGAGACCACATTTTAAATAATTTAGAAGTTGCTCATTTTATAGTCTTTCAATTAATTTCTATGTTAGATGAAATAGGAAAATAAGGGGATTGGGGTAGGGCAAATAGAGGCTTCAATCCCAGCAGAACTGAGTTGTTGTGTCTAATATCAATATGCCATGTTCTTGGGAGAAGGTCCTTTTGGTACAACTGCTTGTTTGTTCTAGAAAAAACATTAGTTTTCTCCAGGTGCTGGTGTTTAAAACTGCAGGTTTACCAGCTGAGAGGTAACAGGAAGGCAAGGAGGGCACCAAATAAAATATAAGGATTAGGATTATTTTCCAAAAAGGCCCTGGCCAACTGATGCCTGAGCCTGGAACATGATCTCCCATATATCTCAGACTTTCATGTAGGTTATCTGGTTCCCTTCCATGGACGTTTTTGACCCTTTTCTTATTTAATCCCTGTGTTGTACCATGTTTCACTCTCACTCTAATCACTTCCATTTCCCTTTTTAGCTCTTGACAAAACCTGGACCCATGAAATCTGTAATAGGATGGTCTGGTGGGGGCCGAGTTGGTACTTGCCCAATTTCTTGCAACAAGACTGAATCCACCATCCGTAACATTTGTTCTGACTCTTTAGGAGGGCAGAAGCCAAGTCTTGACATGTAAATAATAAATGTGTTTCAGATAACATATTCTTGCACTTTTTCCCTAGAATAAGTGGAACATTCATGCAAATAGATTTAGTCTTTTTGTAATTTATTTAATTGCCTCTGTTATGAATGACTTGTAAACATGTACATGCCATCTAATCTTTCTGATTCTCAGTTTATAAAAGGGGGTGTTGAACTCTATGATCTCCAAGGTCTTTTCCAACTCTAAAATTCTATGACCCGATACTTCTATTGTTTAGACAAAAAAATAGGTCTGTTCTGAAATGTTCTGTAAGTTAGGCAGCAATCCAAGCTGACTTTTTAAGAATTCACATAAGAAAAAAAATATTCTCACATGGAGTTCTATAGGATGAAGAGAGGGCCCATTCACTATTTGTTTGCTCTCTGTGGGAAAGCTATTCTTTTTTTTCCTCCTTGAACAATATAAGGAAACAACTTATCTTTTACAATTTTTGGATTCAGTTCATGGAGGGTGTCAGTATTGTCTAGTGTTCCCAATGGGGACGTGGGAGTCAGAGATCCCAGGACTGGTTCCCAGCTTTTCTGCTCTTTATGTGACCTTGAGAAGCTACAAAACAACTCTTAAGACTCAGTTTATCTACTGGAGAAACTGGGCCCTTATTTCTTTACCACAGGGAAAACCTATTCCTAAAATTTTTGGAAGAGGATTACAATATCCTTTTCTAAAAGGAAAATGATCGGCTTTAGGCTTTCAGAGCATACACAGATACCAGTCTCAGATGCCTCTCTACCACCTAGCATCAGAAGCTTTGGTATGAGAAGAATAGGATATAGCAGCGCAGGCCTAATTCAGAAACCATAAGAATTCAGCCGAAATGGAGCTGACCTGAACTCGAGGTGACCCTTAGTGCACCTGAGAACAGGTTTGCTATGTAAAGTATTAATACAAAAAGTTGCAAGATAAGGAAAAGCAGGATTTGGGACGCGCACAAGGTGAGGGGGAAGAGGAAAGAGCAGCCTAAGTAGTTTGTTAGGAGCCTAAACTGTTACTATCTTAATTAAAATGAATCTTAGTTACTGATTAGGCTGAGCAAATTGTCCCAGATTACTGCGGATATTTTCAGTTAACTAAAAACAGCCTTCCTATATTATCTGTCAACTTTTCAGGTAACCATACTTAGTAAAGTATAAAGCAAGTATGAAACTTTATATGATTTTACTGGTTTCTCAAATTAACATGAGCCAGTACAGTCTTAATATTGCCAGAAACTTGAAATTAACCAGGTGTTCCTAAAAATCTCATGTATTAATAATGTTGCCTATAGTTTCATGGTGACACTGCTTGATTCAGAAATAGGCAGGTTGTCAGTTTCAAATCAATCCCTAGCACCTTGCTCTACAAAATACCAGGTCGAGAAAATAATTATGGTTTGAGGCAGAATCACTCAATTATGTTTTATGATCTAACATTGAGTCAACTCCTATGAATAAGAGTACCATTTGATCGGGATTACATCAGTAAACATGAAATGAGTGCTTGGATTTCCCAAGCAAATGTGAAAATGGGAAATGCTCTAAACAACCTTCCCAACACAGGTAGAAATAGCCATTTTGGATATGTACTCCTTCGGCTTTTGTGTAAGGGAATCAAGTCATCATTCAGACGTGTTTAAATGCTGCACTTGAGCTGCCTTTTTGCAAGGCGCCGACGTGCTGGAGCTGCACCATGATTCATCATATTAAACTTCATTTGGTAGAAACATTACAAGAGAATAGGTTCTCAGTCTCCCAGGAAGTGCCTCTGCTCTACATTACTTCCCCATCGCCCTGCTCACCACTGCTCCTTTATTTCTTTGTAACCTGCACCCTTAGTCCACTGTGCGGCTATGCTTGGACCAGAGGCCCCTATCCTGTGAAAAATTTAGATGGCTATAGAAGTAATCAAAAATACCAATAAAGTGTCACCAGTCCTCGCTGGTGATGTGGGATGGCGGGTGAGTGAGATATAAAAATGAATCATGAGGCAAGACATGATTGCTGCTCAGGCAACCATTTCCAAATGTGAGTGCACCCAGGTTGCATAAATGGTTCGGAATATTCTCCGTTAGGCCAAAATGCTTGCAGATAACGGAGTCTGCTCATCAGGCTCCAAGTACCTCCCAGACCCGGGAGGCAGAAGAGTTGTTGCTCCAGTGGCTGAGCCAAAAACATTTACATCCAGGCACTGCTGGACAAGTGGCATCTGCTGACAGGAACTGCTTGGAGTAAAGTTGGTTTTAAAAAATAAGCACCACAGCTCTACATGTTTAATACAGGACAGCACAGGCCTGTGTGTTTAATACAGGAAGCTTTCTGAGGTGTAAAGAATGGTTAAGTAAATGAGTGGGATACCATTAATCTTGGTTTGTTTCAGCACTACATCTTTAGCAGTTGAAGGCGGGGGGCAAAAAGAAAAAGACTTGCTCCTAGCTCATAACCTGAGTGTTAAAACTGATGTCCTTCCCATTAGGGCCTGTAAACTCATTAGCACATGGCAATTTATCCTCTTTTATTTCTTCTCAATTATCCTATCATCCATTGTATCTGGATCTGATTACCCTTTCCCAGAGTCAAACATTATCTTGTAAATCATTTGCTTTAAGTCCAAGCCTGCCATTGCGCAGCTTGGGATTTGCTTAGGCAGGTAATAAATCAATTAGTATTAAACTTGTGGTGTCATCTATTTTCTTTCCTCGTGCTTGGAAAAAGGAACACCTGAAAACCTAGCTTAGGTTACATCACATTTCTGTGCATGCTTCTGAACAATACAGAGATATTTGCTCTTATTCCAAGGGGGCAGAAAGGATAAGAGAAAACAAAACAAGAAACCCAAATCCTCAGTGTGTGTCTGGAAGGTTGATGGCATCATAGGTATGTGGCCTTCATATTTCAGAGATGACATTTTTTGCAATAATTGGGAACATCTATTATTCAAACACAGACATCAAAGATTCTGTTTGAGAGGACAGTCTCCTTTTTTTGTCCAAAACACAATTATGGAGCCAAAAAGAAGACTGTGGTTCATTTTTTTTCTTCTATTATTCTTTTATGTATATTCTGCTTCTTAGTACACATACAGTTTGGTCTGATATGATCAGACAAGAGGAGCTGAATAGTTTTTACGTTGTTGTCCTCTCTGTCCCTTTACATTATAAAAGGTGTCTCATCTCCCTTTAAATACTATACTAATTTACTTAATCATTTTATTTTCATGGCTTGGATTTAGTTCTTAATCCTTTGGCTGAATTTCTGCACAGAGAGCCCAAACAAACAATTGTAGTTCAAAATTAAGCCCTGTGAGTTCCTAGATTAAAAGAAAAAAACTCTCTTGAATATCTCAACAACCAGTAGCCTTTTGTAAGTGGTGCTCCATGTACAGGCTATAAATTAGTGGAGATCCTTGCCCTCCTGGTCAGGGATAAGGTGCCTGGAAGGGACTGTCAGACACATGGCAGGGCCCCAGCAGGGGAGCTGCTTCTCGCTGTGGAGAACAGCGGTGGAGCACGATGAGATTGGAGGGATTGGAGGGCAATTAATAACAACTGGTCCTGGATCTGGCTACTGAGATAGCAGCCAGCCCAGCACCCTGGATGTACTTTCCTCTCCAACACCCTGCTGGTGACCTGCCTCACATCAAGGCCTTCTGCCTGCTTCCAGTGGTTCTTCTGGTTTCATTCCTCAGCTTTTCACACTAGCAAAGCACATCCAGTGAAAACATGCATGGACTCTTCCTTCTATAGGTCAAGGGCGGAATCCTAGTTTAGCAGTTTGTTTATGACTAATGCTGGTTGAACTTTCAGTGCATAGTGTTATGGTGGGCACAGAGGTCCAGGAGAACCATGTAGCATGTGGTTCCACCCCTCATGGAGGGGCTGATGGAAAGCACCTCAAGAATGGTACAAAGTCCTTTTTGCAGAGCAGGGAATTTGAATCATGGGACGGGGCTTGTTAAAATGCAGACTGATCCAGGAGGTCTGTGGTAGGCCTAAAATTCTGCATTTGTAATCAGCTCCCGGGTGATATGGATGCTGAAAGTCCATAGCACTTTATATTTTCTTTTCTCATGGCAAGAGTAACTTTTCATAACCATTTATCCTATGTGGCCATTTACAAATGCATCCTCTGTCTCCTGCTAGCTACCAAGCCCCTTTTGAAAACAGGCCATTACTGACTTGGTGAATATATAATGATTAATTGCCATGGTTTGGCAAGTAGCAAACCTGCTTCTACGACAAATGGGTTTTGTGACATTGATCACCTCCATTGAAATCCCCCAGACCTCCGTTTTGTGCAGTGCAAGGGGTTTGGACTAAAATTTGGGTGTTAATTAAAAGCAAGCGCAGGAGCCAGGTGAGAAATGTGAATGAAGGACAGAGCTTATGTAGGGATGGATCAGGGAGCATTCAGGAACGGTTACAATGTCTTTAGAGCTCTAGCAGGCTTTTTTCTTCCCAGAGTGTGGATCCCATGTCGCCAGACCTTATAAATTTCCAACAAGCTGGAAATCTGATTTTTTAAAATTAATGTAAAATCCTCTCACTTTTAAATATTTACGAGTAAAATAAATTGTTTTTGGAGGAGAAGAAACACACTGACAATGAATTAAAAGACTTTTTCAGGCCAAAGACTGCCCATGGGCCACCAGTTTGCTGCCCTTAGCCTGGATTGGGCTCAAAGCCTTTCTTCCAGCAAACGCATCAGGGCTACATTCACGAACAGCAGTCACATCAAGCCAAGGAGAGTAATATCCACGATGGACAAACCAGACCATATCACAATGGCGGCATGGAAGTGGCCAGTGTCTCATAGCTTTGGGCATTCCTGAGTTTCATACAGAGGACTGGGGGAAGAAGCTGTGCATTGAGCACTGTCAGGTTACACAGGCTCCCTCCATCTGCCCATCCATGGCTTGTAGTTGGTTTCACACATTTATTCTTCTGGGAGTTTCCAGGCATGCTTCCGGTTTTTCAGGTGGCCATACTCACCTGTGAAATGCCCAGGAACTGTGACAGTCATTCTCACAGGCATACTCTCGGCTTTTAGGGCAATTTAGGGGAGGTGATAACTCATTAGCTACAGAATAATAATCTTTACCTTTTAATTTCTATGATCCCTTTAATAGGAACCACTCATTCAACTGTCAAAGTTTTTCTACTCACTCAAGCGCCGTTACCAGCCCTGGTTAGAGACCGCTAAGCTTTTCCCTAGAGATCGCTCAGTATAAATGAGGAGATACACGTTATTTTAGCATGAATAGGAATATCCCTAAATTGAAGGGTGCAGTTTCTTTGTATAACTTCATTTGGTTGCAGAAGGTAAATTCAAGATCACACAAGAGTGTTGTAAGAGCTGTATCTTCGACAGTTGTTCACAATAGATCCATACCTATCCATTATTTCCTGATGTTCAGTTTTCCTGACTTGAGATCTCTGGAGCTAACCTTTTAATGACACTTAGCCCATTTAAAATTCTTTTTTTTCCAATCCTTCTTTGGTTGTGTAATTGTGCCCTTCACATTGTGAAGATGTGTCATGTCCTGAGTTTTATAACCTGGAAAACCTGTAGTAAGTCAAACTTGCTCAGACATGATGACACCACATAGACATGGCTGATTGTAAGAAGAGACAAATGGTTTAGTTTAGGCTTAGATGTGAGATAAAAACGGGTTACTGGCAAGCATTAAATATTTATAAAGCAGCCAATCTTTGGTACCCATCAGGGAGTGTTTCTGCATGAGCCATGTCAGGCTTTATAATTAGTTATGGGACTTACTATTATTTGAGTTTTTGCCATGCTATTTTTTGCCTATGAAGGACCATTATTTTAAATGTATAATAAGAAGAAAGAAATATTGTTTGGGAAAGTGGTTGCTTTTCATTTTTTAAATTTTTAAATAATAATTTATGTTATAGACTTAGTCTAGTAGTGACTTTGAATTTTTTTAATCAGCACATTTTCAAGGATGATATTACACTAAAATAAATATTTAGTATAAGGTAATAAAGAATTTTAGTGTAAAATAATAAAAATAATCCTAAATTTAGGTATCTTCATCTCTCTTAAAGCTTTTTCATTAGGAATAACAAAATAAAAAATAATAATGCAAATAAAACAAGGCTCTCATTTTCTTCTGGCAAACCACTGTAGTTTTGATTATTAACAGAAATGGCCTTGTTAATACTTATGGCGTTTGTATAATAAATATAATTAGTAAAGGACTTCCTTTTCTGAAAGAAAGTTGCTACATTATAACCATAAGTTTCTATAAACTCTTGAGGGAGAGGAAAAGAAAAAATCCCTGAAACCTTAATAAAAGTTCCCAGCAAAACCATTAGGGATTTCAATTACGAAGCTGTTCTCGAGACTCTTGTAAAGGTTATTTGTTGAACAATTTCTCTCTAACAATGTATGACAAATTACTCGCTTGGCACTGTAAATGATGCACAAGCCCTTTAATTAGAATATAGCACTCGATATCTTTAAGACCTTCTAACACTTCTTAGACAATATTATTCCTCATGAGCCTTTCCAAGGAAATGTTTGCAGAGTTGAAATGGGCGATGGAGTAGGATGGAGAGGGACCTCAAGGTGGGTTGGGAATATCCAGAAGCCACACAAAGAAAGGAAGGCTCTGACCCCAACAAGTTTTGATTGCAAAGGCGACTCTGATAACAGAGTTTTTTATTATCCATTGCTTTTAGCCTTATTTACCATCAGCCTCTCTTGCCACAAGCATGCTTTTTAGTTCTGACAGCCCTGAATTATGGCCATTGTGGGATCCTATCTCATTAACTGAAATGGGAGAATAAAACATCAAACAATCATAAAAATAATTTGGCACTGTGAAACCACTTAGGAGCAGCTGTCAAACAGGTTGGAAGATAAACTTCTAAATAAAAAGAATAGAGAGAGCTGCAGTGTCCTGCCATATGCTTCCTCGGCATTACGGACTCCTTAATAATATGAAGTGCCTGTGTTTATGTAGAATAGGCCAGGCACTCCATATATGATATTGATTATGCCTTAACCCCAATTTAGTAAAGACCTACTCCCCCTTTTCCTAATCAGATATTGCAGAAGCAGTTTTCTGAAAGGAAAAAAAAAGTCCCTAATGCCAAGCCATATTTTATCTGCGAAGGCTGTGGCGGGAGATAGGGCTTTGTCTTGCCTGTCATTGTGGCTTGGAGCCCAGTTTGAGGACAGCAAGGCCCCTCTGGGGCTCTTCTCCAGCAGTTTTCATCCAGCGATTCAAAAACATACATCTTTATCAAGCTGTTGTTGTCAGACAACATTAGATAATTAATAGGCCATTTGTCAGCCTGCACAAAACATGTTAAAATCCCAAACACAATCAGGATAAATATAGTTGCTTGCTCTCTGAAGGCTTTTTGTTCTGTCATGCAGCCATTGCAAGCAGATATTTGCTATTAAACGAGACTCATTATTAATCACATCTAATGTTAATTAATTAACCGCCTCTGTGTATTGAGGGCTCTCTGTGACTTTCAATTGTTTTAAGAAGCTAATTGGTAACTTAGCAGTTTACATCTAAGTTACTATTTCTCATTCTGTTCATGTCAGAATTTTAGTCAGTGAAATATATTTATTTGCATTTGAGAAATTTCCCATAAAAAGCCAGCATTTAAGGGTCTGTATATAACTATGCAAGAAGTGAATAGCGAACGAAAGCCATGGAGAAGTTTGTACCTGTCTTTGCTTTTTCTTAGGCCCAGCTGATTAAAAATAATTTCATTTTTAATATTATTTTCAAATCGTTTGAAAAAATGGAAGTATTTAAATTTAATTTTCACTAGCTGATGACAATAAGGACCGATGCTGGGCTTAGCCAAATGAGGTATGATTCATTTCTTCACTTAATTCGTTCAACAAATATATGGCAAGTATGTGTAGTCCGTTATCGGTCAGTTCTAGGTCCTGTGGGAAACCTGGCCCCTCTGAAGTCAGCACAGAACAGGATGCTAGCTGTTTTACACTGTGAGCTATTAGAAAGCAGAGATTTGGCATCTGTAATACATGTCTCCTTTGTGTCTACCACTGTGCTCCCCTACGTGGTAGATGCTCAATTTCTATTCCTAGAACTGACCTAATGAATTCAAATACAATGTAAATGTCTTCCAAATTCTGATCCACTTACGAAGGAAGATGAGTGATGTGATTAAAAAGAAATAATCACAGCAACACTGATCTGTCATAGGTTTATATATTAATAGCATATTTCAGTTTATTAATGGCTTTCTTGTACATTCACTTTTTAGTTGTTTAAATTGTTACATCATTTCTGTTCTACAAAGCAGGAAAGGTCTGTGTTTCCTAAGCAGGCTCAAGCTTTACCTCTATCACCTGGCCTTTTGAAGAAGGCAGATTTGCTCTGGCAATCTACCAGGCTGTAGTTGGGCATGTGGTGGGAGCAGTGACCACATAGCTTACCAAAGCACCTGATAATATCGATCGGTTTCTGTGGAAAGTTTGACCTATTCAAAGATTTCATTATTCATGACTATTACTTGGGAAGGGCCACATATTTACCCATATATCCCTGAGGGATCACATATATACAAAAAGCATTACTAGAGACTTTAGTACTTTGAGAGGAGGAATTATTTGAAAATTTCATCACATAAACAGAGAAGCAGAGGGAAAGGGAAAAAACAGTTCTCCATTTCTGTACTTTAAAATTTTCAAGTAGTGACAGGGCTTTATGCCTCACTGTAAGGCAAGTCATGTCTATTGTAAACATGCCTGCAAGGATAGTTTTTCTCCACGTCTATTATGAAAATAGTTTTAATGTCTTGTGTTACTCTTATTTGTATGTAATTATTAATCTTTCACTATTTAAGCAATAGATATTTTGTGCCAACTATATTTAACACAGAAATAAAAATTACAGTAATAATCAATGATACCACACACTGAAAACATTGCTCTGAAGTGTAGCATAAAAAATACAATTGATAATAACATTGCTCATTGAGACCTAGAATATTTTCCCTCACTGTCAGGAACCCAGTAGAAATAGGTATGAGAAAGATGGGAAATTTGCTGTAATTGATGCCATGGATGATATATATGATACCTGGAGATTATATAGTTATATATAGTGTTAAAAACAAATCATGCATTTCCATTTTTTTATTACCATCTCAACTCTAAAGTCCCAATGAAAGAGAGAGAGAGAGAGAGAGAGAGAGAGAGAAGCACATTTTCTGTCCAAATACACAAGGCATGAAAAGCTCACACACACAGACACACACACAGGCACAGAACAACTGCAGAGCTTAAATTGTTTTATCCCTGTTGAAGTGCAGTTGTTGAATTATATGTAGGGTGGAGAAAGATGACTGGATTAAAAAAATGTCCTTTAGCTAACAAAGATCTAGATTGGAATTTAACTTAAACCAGCCTGAGTGATATTCCAGAGGCTTTTATCACTGAAAATAATAGTGAATGGAAAACAGTTACACCGAGTGGAAATATTTTATATCATAGGTTGCCATACTCTAGATTACAATGATATGGATTTTGCATTCATTTCTCATTACGAGCTTGTGAAAGATCCTTTTCTTCTTATGCAGAGTCTTGGCTTAATTTGTAATAACAGCTCCGGACACAGAGCTTTTGTGAAAGTCCCAGCTTTTACTCTTTTAAGGTGAACTCAGTGGTGTGTGTGTGTAAGGAAGTGGGGAGACTGGCCACTTGACTAAAGCCATTATCAGGATCTGTGCGCTTTCCACGCTCTCTCTGAAGTGAAAAATGAAGCCTCCTTCAAGAGAACACAGAGTGACTACTCCAACTGTCTTCTCCGGTCCCTTTTTTGTCATCATTTTTTTTTCCCATTCTGTCCTGAAGATGTAAGCTGCTGTTGTCTGGAGGGGGAGGAAAAGGTTTTTCCTGGGGATGTTAATTTCAAGCCTGAGTAGTTTCCAGTCACCAGGCCTTGCTGGAAGTATCCTTCAAGATTTGCCTGGAGGCAGCAGGGGCCCATTTGTCTCACCTGCAAAGGAACATGGTCTTAGAAAAATGGTGAGAACTTTTGGAAGGTTTTTTAATTAGCTCCTTAGTGTCTTTGGCTTTAGACTGCTTATTTGTTAATTCTTTTGGTGATTTTCTTCCTGGTGGCATGTGTTTAAAGCATTAAGTTGTGAACTTCCCTAATAGTCTTCTAAGGTTTTTACTCCAGTGGTCAAATAGGTTTATGTTAGTGTTTTGAGTGTGACACATAATTTAGAAATAATATTTGTTCTGGCATAGCCTCATAACTATAAAATCAAGATACAAACCAGAAAAAAAGTCTTTTAAAGACTGTAATGATATTTTAGTAGGAAATACTCTTTATTCCCTAGACATAGCAAGAAGCTGCTCTTGTCCAAATTATGAGTTGTGAAATGCTGCTTCAGAAATAAAAAAAAAAGCAAAATTGTTGAAATGTTATTGAGACATAACTTTTCTCCCCAGAGTAAGTTCTTTGTTGTGGAGAGAATAAGGAAAAATAAAGCAGCAGCAATTTTTCTACAATATTCTTACAAAGAAATAAGAAAATTGCAGAGAATAGGCTAGTCAAGTTTACACCTGCTTTGAAAACTCTTTGGTGTCCAGTTTATGTGATACCATTAAGGAAAATAAGGATTTCAGTCAATCACAGCTGGCGGTTTCATTTTATTTATTTATTTTTCTGGTAGCATCTCATCCTATATTTATTTACATGTTGTCTCAGGCACACGTACATGCATGTTGTTGGATAATGAGATATTCAACATGGCTTAACACTCCCCACCCCAAATTATTAAGCTATTTCAAAACAAGAAATAATGCTGAGGGAAAATTTGTATTAGCTTGATTGATTATCTTATTTTAATCCATATTAAAGCTTTAAGTCTCTAGGCGTGGCTCTTTACTTCTAACACCTCATAAATTATA
The DNA here is from genome assembly GCA_963575035.1 of Avahi laniger. Taxonomy (NCBI): domain Eukaryota; kingdom Metazoa; phylum Chordata; class Mammalia; order Primates; family Indriidae; genus Avahi; species Avahi laniger. The sequence continues at coordinate 7,578 of CAUYSK010005050.1, read as the reverse complement.
GCTATAATGAAGCAGTCATTTATCCTCAGCTGATGATAAATGGCTTGCCCTAGGAGGAACTAAAGAATAGGCAAGTAGATCATTTTCATATTTGGTGAAAACAATATTAAGTACCCAGACCTCAGTGATTGCCCTAATAAATGAATAATCTGAGGTGAGGGGCCTGGCAGTCAGTGTAAAAAATAACCTGAGCTTTCTCTGTCATTTGTCAGGCTTTGCTATGACAGCATGCATTATGGGTAAATGAGCAATCAGCAAGAACTATGTTATGGCTGGGATGTTTTTGAGAAATTTATCATATGCATTGCTTGGTACCTTAAGACCGTAAGGCTTAATGGCTATAGTGCATGACTGCAAGTGAGCACAGTTCCTATTTACCATGGTATGCTTCATTTGTGCTCCGTCTCTCACCTCAAAGAAAGAAAAGACCTTTCCTGAACGAGCGTCATTTGGCTTTCCTTTTAAAACTTTAAAGTCTATATGGATGATGCTCTATCTCTCTGTTGACAGACACTACTCCTGGTAGTTTGGCTGAAAGGAGATTTTGGAGATCTGAACTCAAATAAAATTTCAGAATCAGAAATTTTTCGGTGTATGGGGATGTCGAAGTCTGGATTCCAATGTGCCTGGAGCCAAATACATTATGGAAGGTGATCTCCTTATAATATTGTTAAATATTACAATTATGCCTCCTTATGATACTACTACATATTTAATGGTATTTAAGAGTTAAATGAGTTTTCCATCCTTCTCAACTCACCAAGCAGGAGATCTCTTTCATTTATTACTGAATTGGAAATAACTAAGAGTAGTTGAGATGTGAATGCCTCATTGGAATTATGCAATGTGTTGTGACAATATCTGACTCATTATGGTTTGCTGCCATCTGTAGTAAAAAATGAAACCAGGATCCAAACTCTTCTTTCCAGGCCAGGGATCTTGCATCCACACTCCTGTGAATCTTATTCTGAAATATTTGATCAAGGAGAATGTGGCTTTACCAGTGACCTCTCCTGCAATAATGTTAACAATTTACAGATAACTCTGAAGTTAAGGACACACCAAATTCAAATTCTGGCATTACCCCTAGGTAGATAAATTTGTTCATTAAATTACTCTGAGTATCATTTTCCTTCTGTGTAAAATGAGAAAATACTATCTTGAAGGGTCGCTATGTGGAGTAAATGAGATACTGTATAGAATATGTTTAGCATGTGATAGATGATCTATTTGTAAATACTAAGTTAGTTCTATGTCTTCCTAACCCTGGTCAGACAACTGAGAATTCTCAAAATTTATGTAGATGGTGTTTTAATAGATATTGTATCAAGGCCAGTTGCTTGGTATATTAGATCCAGGTGCTAGTGAGACAAATTCAATTAAATGAGAACATTTGTTGAATGTCTACTATTGGTCAGGTTCCAATGGTGAACTAAAGATCACCTTGCCACTGGTCACCATCATCACTGTAATAACTTCTGATTTCTCCCTTCTTCTAGCTCTCATCCACAGAACCTTCCAGTTATTTTTCCAAATTCCAGATTTGATCATGTCATGACTCCTACTTGCTCAGCCATTTAGCATCACAAACAAGGGTTTCCATAAATATTTCAGATACTCCTTTTCAGTTTCATATCTTGTCTCTTCTTTTATGCCTATACTCCAGCTATGCAGAGCTACTCACCATCCTTCAATATGTAAGTCACATACATGTTTTTCTTTGCCTAGAATGTATTTTCTTTCACTCAGCTGTCTTGGAATGGCCAAATCTTCATTCAAGATACATTTCAAATTCCAACTCTGCCTTCCCCAGCTTTCCAGGGTGATACGGTTTCTTCCTCTTGGTTGTTTCCTGAGTACTTTGTGTGTAATAGCTCACTTATCATGTTGTGCTGTAACCATCTGTTTGTGTGGTCTATTTCTAACTGTGAGTTCCTGGAGGACATTTTCACAGTCTATTTTTTTACTTCTAGAAATTAACATCATGCTGGAACATAGTAGGGGCTTTATAAAGATGTTTTATAAAAATGGAATCAATGACAAAGATACTATTCTGCTTTTCTTTGAACACCTCAAAGTCAGAGTCAAAGAAGTTCTCAGTGGAGGGGATAGTAGACAACACACTCCTTGTAATCTTAACCTACAGATCTCCACCCTCCTGCATTATTCACCTATTCCCTCCCCTAATCAACTAAAATTCATGAAATACCTGATTTGACTGCCTCCTTCTGGCAACCAAATGAGAGAATGAGTTTTATAGAAGTAACATAGGGGAGGGTGGAGGTGGAGCAGAAGAAATCTAGAGCCTGGGTTGCAGAGGGCACCAGGAAGACTTAATTCTTCCACCCCGAGGATTGGTAGAAATCTATGAGGGCTCTGCACTGTCACAGGCCAGGAACTGGGTGCTTCAGGGCAATTCATCTAGACCTCAGGGGGTGAGGATACCTTTAATTTAGAATCTTCTGGATTCTAGGTAAAATGAGGGAATTGGATTCCAGTATTTTAAAATGAGAACCTCTTTTATAACATTAAAAACTTCTTATATGTTTAAGTATTTATTTACTGACAAAATCATACTAAAAAAAGAAACCTACTGGGAATTCACTTTTAATTAATTTTGTGTTTAGTGAACCACAGCAGCATGTGCCTGAGAACCTAAAATTTGATGCATCCCTGAATAAGCCATCCTGATGGAGTTGTGGGCAGTAGTACTGTGTAGTAATTAAGTGCATGGGCTTTTGAATCACCCAGACTTGAGTTTAAACCCTGGTTCTGACACCAGCTGTATGATCATGGGCAACTCTCTCAGTCTTAATTTCCTCATTTGCTAAGAGAGATAGTAATATCAACTTCACACTGGGAGGTGGTGTAGGATTTAAGATAATAAAGATAAAGATAAAGCATGACACCCACGACTACTACCCACTAAATAAGTTATCAGGACTGGGAAGGGTGACTTAGCAAGTTCTGTGATGTGGACTCAGAGCAAGGTGTCTCTGCGGAAGAACAGCATTATTTGTGTAGAGTAGGGAGTGTCGGTCCTGAAAGTTTGGTGGAGGGTGTGTTGGGGTCTGTGAAGAGAATGATGTGAAGCATCTGGCAAAGGCTTTAAAGGTATCTTCCTTAATGTATTAATATGAAATGAAAGTCCTCATAGGATTTGAGAGTGAGGGTGACAAGACCAAAATGATGCTTTAGGAAGTGATAAAAGGATTTGAAAGTAGACTGGCTACGAGAGACTGGGGCTAAGGAGAAGTTAAACACATTTCCAAAGTTATCAGCTCTCAGTACAAAGAAAGAGCCCTGTGATGCATTTGTGGGGAGCCTGTAAAAGGGTGAGTTTGGGATGAAAATTTGGAGATCATAAGAAATTCTCTATTCAGTGGGATTTAAGAATGGAAAATGCTCACAGACTGCAAGAGAGAGGAAAAGCCAGAGCTAACTCTACAATGCTGAGAGTCCCCTCCTGCCTTCAGAGGGAACTGAAGCAGTTCTTCAGAGTAGTGAGAACCCCTTCCTCTGCCCCCAGGGAAGGATTGCTGAAAGGAAAGCCCAGACTGATCCCTGATGGGTTTTTCCATGAACAGAGCAAGCAGCAGACCCCAGCACTGAAGATGAGGAAATAGAGGTCAGGGGACAGATGCATTTTCTCCCTGGAAGAGTATAGAGAGGAAATAAGCCTGGTCAAACAGGAGGATGAAGAAGTAGATGAAAGTCATTGGATTAGACAAGACAGAAGCTGTCAGCAAAGTCAGGGAAGGGCTTTTAGTGCGATGGTGAGAACAGAAGGCAGGTTTTAGCCTTAAGTGTTTGAGGGCAGACAGAGGAGGTTTTCTGTTTCCATTTGTTTGTTTCCCTGGGAACTACGATTGGTTCCTAAGGTGTGCAAAGATATTGCAATATAAACATGATTATTTAATGTGAACCTATTGCTCAGATTACAATATTCATTTTGGGGAGAGATGGGGGTTATAGTCCATCTCCCTTCTCTTCCTCCTATGGAAACTAGTGTAGTGCCTTGCACACCGTAATAGGTACTCAATAAATATTTGATGGTTGAGTGAGTGTAATGAAGGGACCTCATGTGGGGAGCATGAATGGAATCTTTGATAGTGGCTGTTTGGAAGAGAGTCAAGGAACTTGCTCACAGGGAAGAGATCCCAGTGGAATTTCCATTTGCAATTTATTCTTTTCTTCAGGACACCAAGAAATTTCAAAGGAGATTGGGAGGAGAGACATTCCATTTCTGGTAGATACTGTCACATATTATGAATAGACAACATAATCTTCATAAACTTTTTGTGAATAGTTATCTTTGACACTATGGTGGAAGGAATCCTCTTTCAAGGGGTTCACTCATTTAAATTCAGCAGGTAGTTACTGAGTACCTACTGAATGCAAGGCTCTGGACTAGATTCTGTGGAAGTGTTGAAATGAATATAGACCTCTGTTCAAATAACTGCAATACAAAGCAATATATTGGGACCATAAAGATACTACTTCATTTGACCAATTCTGTTTTCAAGGCCAAAAACTGTAAATGAAAAAAAAAAACCTGTGAAACCTTATTGATGGTGTTTTTTCTAAGGTTGTGGAGCACCTTGAGTAAAGAAATAGAAGACAGATGACCAAAAGTGGCATCTACATGCATCTTCAGTAGCATCACTTTTAGAAAACTCTTGTTATTTATTTGTTTTGACTATTTAATGCTTTGATTTCTTTCTTCTTTCCCTAAATGTCAGTGGTCATTGTCACTACAATCTCCTTAATATATGATTCCTCAACATGAGACATCTGAAGCTTCCTTTCCTGGCATGGAAGACATTAAATTAGTAGTCTCAATTGGGGTGCTTACTGGCCTACTCACTATGGATTTTTATATCTTGATGGATTTTTATATCTTGTTACTAGCTACCTTTTATATCTTTTGTGCTTACTAGAAACCAAAACCAGAAGATTATACTGATTCATACTTTAAGGCCATATGGAAGTTATTCTTAAGAAGTGTAACAGAGCTGAAAAATCTTAAAAGCATCTTTTATTCCCGATATCCCCATCTACCAAAAACCTTATTATATTTGATATAATTTCAGACATATCCATTGTAACAATTTAGGTAAAATATTTATACATGGAAATAATACCATGGTGTTATCTGCATAATAAAATGTCAAATTTGCTAAGGATACATAAATGAACACTGTTCTGTCTCTTATAGGTCTTTCTATTTTTTGATAGAGACAGAATTTTTGGATTTGGTAAAATGGATGTATTTTTACTAACATATGTCAGTAAACGTGATAACAGGCTTGTGCTGGTTCAGAGTTTTAAAAATAGGGGTGAATTAAAATATTTTATTTACCACACACACTCAAAGTATTGCTCAGTGATAGATTTTATTATTATTGTATAACTTTTCATTTGTTACAAACTCTTTGTCATACAGCACAGAAATGTGAATATATTGGTCATGTTCCTTCAGAGATGATGGTTCTGTCCAAGGCACGGCTGCCTTGAGTTTTTCCCACGGAGCCGAGGATTCCATGTGTCCACTCTCATTGCCAGGCTCAGCTGTCACGTCTGTAGGCTTGGGAATGGCTGCATGTGTGTCTACTCAGGCCGCCCAGAGCAGTCTCCAGTATGATTAGACTCATTGCCATGTGTATTCCTCTCATCAGGGTGGTTTCTGCTCCTCTAGTTTATTTGAACTGTTTGGGAAATTACTTATGCACCTAAGGCATAGTCAGATTCATAAATAGGAGGGTAGGCTGGCCTCTGTGCCTTTAATGAGATGAAATTTTCTCAATGATCCTGGCATTTAGTCCTTGGTAGACCACCCAGCATGAATTTCTCTCCATATCCAGAGGTGATTACTTCACCCTTAGGTCTGAGGTGAGTTGTCTAAACTGGCAGAGAGAAGAGAGTAGATGTGTTTAATTTCTTATCTCCCCCTCCCAAAACCACTAATCTGAAGGGGAAAACAAAAGTATTATTTCCTTCTGAAGCTTTGGAGGGCATGTGGTTCATCCCTGAAAAGATGAGCAACAGTAACAGGTTCCTTTATAAGTGTGAGAATTGTACCTCGACATAAAATAATCCACATATTGACAATGCACTCAACAGTAAACTGTTTGGAGTGTCATCTCCCCTACCCCCTCCTCTCACCCCCATGCCCACCTTTCTGATACCTCACAGGCCTGCAGGCTTCCATCTTCCTTCAATCCCTTGCTCATTCACTTTCCCTTGGCTGGAATGCTTTTCTTCATCTCCACTTGGCAAATCATGCTCATCTTTCAAGCCTTCCTCCATGAAACCTTTCTTGCCCCCAGCACGGGCAGGCTCCACATCCCCCCTATTATGATTCACTGTCCATGAAACCACTTAGCATTGCAGCAAGGAGGCTTCCCAGCGGGATCGTGAGCTGTGTAAGGCCAAGCGTTATTTTCTTCATTATTATTCCTTTATTATGTAATACTTGATATTCGTACATCAAAAAGAATATATGCAACATATGTACAAATAATGGAGTATGAAAATAAAATGAACACCTATGAACTCATTACCTAACTTAAGAAATGGAACACAACCAAATTACTGTATCTCCCTATGTGCATTTTCCCCATCTCATTCCCCTACCTTGCCCTAGAGATAATCACTCCTCTAAACCTTCCTTTTATCATTCCTCTACTTAAAAGATGGTTTTATTGCTTACCTATGTATTACCAAACAATGTATTGTTTGATTTTGCTCATTTTTGAGTTTAAAAAAATATCTTCCGGGGCTTGCTTGTTTTCATGCAGGATTATGTTTCTAAGATTTATTCATGTTTTTGTTTTCAGTGTCATATAATATTTCATTCTCTGACTATACCACATTTTGTTTATTTTCTTTAGAATGGGTCTTTGGGTTTGCATTTTTTTCGTATAAGCAATGTAGGCGAGAACAATCTCAGACATGTCTTCCAACGTGAATATACAAGAGTTTCTCTAAAGTGTCTGTTTAGAAGTGGGATTGCTATGTCAGGGATCTAGCACAAAATAATACAATAACATTGTCTTAAAGTAATTATGACAGTTTATATACACACCAGCAATGTGCAAGAGCTTCTTCATTCTTTACATATTTACACCACTTGGTATTATTTTATTTGCCAAGCTAGGAGGTAGAAAATACTATCACATTATAGCTATAATGTGTATCTTCTTCATACCTAAAGGGATTGAGTTTCTTTTCATATGTTTATGGACCTTTTGTGTTTCCTATTTAGTGAAATCCTGTTTATGTCTGTGGCCTATCTTTGTATTGGTTTTTTGTTTAGTCTTATTTATTTTAGAAGTTCTTTTTATATTCTGGATACTAACACCTAGTTAATTATACATTTTTATAATATCTTCTCCCAGTTCATAGCTTGTCTTTCTTTCCTTTTCTTACGGTATCTTTTTTTTTTTTTTTTTGAGACAGAGTCTCACTTTTTTGCCTGGGGCGAGTGCCGTGGCGTCAGCCTAGCTCACAGCAACCTCAAACTCCTGGGCTCAAGCGATCCTACTGCCTCAGCCTCCCAAGTAGCTGGGACTACAG
>CAUYSK010005049.1:0-13595 GCA_963575035.1 Avahi laniger | reverse complement strand
ATTGGACAACTAAAAATATAGAGAAAAAATTAGCCGGGCATGGTGGCACATGCCTGTAGTCCCAGCTACTCGGGAGGCTGAGGCAGGAGGATCGCTTGAGCCCAGGAGTGTGAGGTTGCTGTGAGCTAGGCTGACGCCACGACACTCACTCTAGCCAGGACAACAGAGTGAGACTCTGTCTCAAAAAAATAAATAAATAAATAAATAAATAAATAGGACATCTGATCACTCTATCTTGGATAACCACTGAATAGTTAAGGGGTTTTAAGTAGAAAAGTGACATGCTCACATTTGCATTTAAAAAGATCCCCTAGCAACAATTTGAAGAATGGGTTGGAGAAAGGCCTGCAGGATTCAGGACAGGTTAGGAGGCTGTTGCCAGTTGTAACTGTTGTGAATGGATGTGGCTACGTTAGGAGAACATATTGGGAGATCGTGAATTTTAATATATTTATTACCTGTAAATATACTAGTTTCGAAATTGGCTGTTTTTCTTGGATTTCTTTCATCGTCACTGTGGTGTTTTTCTAAGAAACTAATCTTTCCTTAATTGTCCAATGTTCATTACTCTATATATTTCAAATGTGTTGATTGACACAAGGATCTTCTTCTTTTTTTTTTTTTTTCCTTTTCTTTTTTGTATTTTTGTGGAGACAGGGTTTCTCCACATTGCCCAGGCTGATCTCAAGCTCCTTGGCTCAAACAATCCTCCTGCCTTGGCCTCATAAGTAGCTAGGACTTCAGGTGTGCGCCACCACACCCAGCTAATTTTTAAATTTTTTGTAGAGACCTGGTCTCACTGTGTTACCCAGGCTGCTCTCAAACTCCTGGGCTCAAGTGATCCTCCTACCTTGGCCTCCCAAAGTGCTGGGATTACCGGTGTAAACCATCACACCCAGCCAATGCAGGGATTTTCTTTAGGATATCTTTAATGCAATTTCAGTTTGAGGAAGAAAAAATTGACTGATCAGCATGCAGATCTGTGTGCATATAAAACAGATTTTTATAATGCTGTTTTGGACACTAGTCCCTTATCAATAGCAGCAAGATGGTATGGAATCTTTGTAGCAAGCTTGCCATGGTAGATGACTCTAAATTAGCATATGCCAGCTCCATAAGGTCATTTTAGATCATTTCTATGATTATTTTGAAGCAAATTCCAGATGACATTTCATCTGTAAATATCTCAGTATGTATCTCTAAAAGATTAGAACTCTTAATAGTAAAAACAAAACAAAACAAAACAAAAAACTCTCTTAAAAACATTAACATTGATTTCTTTTTTTTTTTTTTTACAGGCTTAATTTCACTTTATTTTTCTTGTATAAAAATGCTATGTTGTAGCCACAGCTGGAGCCTGGGTCCTCTGCACAGAGACTCGGGTGTGGGTCTTGACAAGATGGTCAGTGAATTCCTGGTAGGGAGACTTGGTGAATACTGTCTCTTTCCAGAGATCAGGAGTCAGATAGCTATAGGTCTTGGAGATGGCATCAAAGGTGGCCTTTGCGAAGTTGCCCAGGGTGGCAGTGCAGCCCCTGGCTGAGGTGTAGCAGTCATCAATGCCAGCCATTATCCAGCTTCTTGGGCACAGGGGCTGAGACGATGCCAGTTCCTCTAGGGGCAGGGATGAGACGTACCAACACAGAGCCGCAGCGGCCTGTAACCTTGCAAGGAACAGTGTGGGGCTTGCCGATCTTGTTCCCCCAGTAGCCTCTCTGCACGGGGACAATGGAGAGCTTGGCCAGGATGATGGCCCCTCGGATGGCAGTGGCTACCTCCTTGGAACACTTAACACCCAGACCGACGTGGCCATTGTAGTCCCCGATGGCAACAAACGCCTTGAACCTGGTCCGCTGGCCAGCTCGGGTCTGCTTTTGCACTGGCATAATCTTCAACACCTCATCTTTGAGAGATGCTCCCAGGAAAAAGTCAATGATCTCAGACTCCTTGATGGGCAAGGAGAACAGATAGATCTCCTCCAGGGATTTGATCTTCATGTCCTTAACCAGGCGGCCCAACTTGGTGACGGGCATCCACTCCTTGTCCTCGGCCTTGCCTCCGCGAGCTCCGCGGCCTCGGCCCCGGCCCCGGCCCCGGCCGCGACCCCGGCCCCGAATGCCGCTGCCGAAGCCTCCACGGAAGCCGCCGCGGCCTCCCATTCCAGGGCCCCCGGGGCCTCCGGGCCCTGCGGCTGCACCGGCGTCATCCGCCATTTGGTGTTTCCTCGCAGAAGAAGCAAACATTGATTTCTTAATATCATTAAGTATTTGTTTTATACCAGCATTTCCATTTCCCTGATTGTCTTATAAATTAGAAGATTGTCTTTTACTTTGTTTAAATTGGAATCCAAATAAGGCTGTACATTGAAATTAATTGTTAAATCTCTTAAGTCTTTTGAAATCGAGGTTCCACTTCTTTAAAAATTATTATTTCTGCAACTACAGAATGTTTATCTTGTAGTTTCCTACAGTCTACAATTTCTGTGGTGGTGAACATGTTCCTTTTGTTCATTGTATTTTCTGTAAATTGGTGATTAAATGTAGATCAGTGGTTTTCAACAGGGACAATTTTGCTTTCCAGGGAACATTTGGCAATGTCTGGTGACATTTTTGGTCATCACAACTGGGATATGCTATTGGCATCTAGTGAGTAGAGTCTAGGGATGCTGCTAAACATGCTTCAGTGCACAGAGACCCCCACAGCAAAGAATTATCCGACTTAAAATGTCAGCAGCGCTGAGGTTGAGAAGCTCTGGTCAGATTCAGGTTTAATTAGTTTTGGTCTGATTCTCTTTTTGTAATGATAGAGGCTATTGATTATTGCCCAGGTTCAGGAATTTGTTACCGTAGAGGCTTACAAAAGGGTAATATTCTAATGAATCCTTTTTCCTCCCTCCATCCCTCCTTGCTTCCTTCCTTCTCAGATTACCATGAGCTACAGTTCATACTGTAAAGGCAGATTAAATGCCTGATGCTTTTCCTTTCTTTACCAGCCAATAACATTTTGTATTTTCTTCCAGGTTGATCTCCTATCAAGAATTTTTGGCATTTGAATCTGTTTTATGTGCTCCAGATTCCATGTTCATAGTGGCTTTCCAATTGTTTGACAAGAGTGGAAATGGAGAGGTGACATTTGGTAAGGGAGAAAGAAGATTATAAGTAATAAGTCAAGTTAGTGATGCCGGCCCAGTGTTCAATTGCTAAATCTAGTCACTGAGTATAGAGTGCTGCTTATTTAGGGCCTAATCAATCAGTGAAGTATTAGTTTCCTAAAAAGATTTACACAGATATAAGTGGTTTTATTTTCTTCAAAGCATTAGCCTATTGCCAAAGATTAAGGAATCTAGGAATGCTATTGCTTCAGCTCATTGTGTCATTGATACTTTCACATTCCTAAAACAGGTGGTGTAAAATTTTCTTATTCTGGGCTAGGCTGGGAAAAATTCTTTATTAAATAGATCAAGAACAATATGAAATGGTCTTCTCATTCTCTCTCTCTCTTTTTTTTTATTGCCTGTTTTTTTTTTTTTTGAAATGGGGTCTCACTATGATGCCCAGGCTGGTCTCCAACTCCTGGGCTTAAGCAATCTTCTGCCTCAGCCTCCCAAGTAGCTGGGGCTACAGGCATGTGCCACTGCATTTGGCTACTCTCATTCTTTAAAAGATTTTTGGATAGGGAGTTCAGAGCTTCTCTGTAGCATCTTTGGAAAATTGCTACGATGTCATTTTAATATACCAGGAATGGGACTGAAGGAGGAAATTAAGGCAAGATTAGTGTTTTCTGAACCCCATTTTAGTTTTTGGTTTTAAGAAACAAAGCTAGAATGTTACAATTGCCATCTGAGTTGGATGTAGAAATTGATTAAAATCCTTTGGTAGACACATAATCTAACATGTTATTGATGTCTCACAAGTGTATAAACTAGGATTTTTATTTGTAACCATGTTTTTTTTTTTTTTTTTTTTTTTTAGACAGAGTCTCACTCTGTTGCCCTGGCTAGAGTGAGTGCCGTGGCGTCAGCTTAGCTCACAGCAACCTTACACTCCTGGACTCCAGCAATCCTACTGCCTCAGCCTCCCAAATAGCTGGGACTACAGGCATGCGCCACCATGCCCGGCTAATTTTTTCTATATAGTTTTAGTTGGCCAATTAATTTCTTTCTAATTTTTGTAGAGACGGGGTCTCGCTCTTGCTCAGGCTGGTTTCGAACTCCTGGCTCAAACAATCCGCCCGCCTCGGCCTCCCAGAGTGCTAGGTGTAACCAAGTATTTTTAAAGACGCTTATTTGTAGAAATTAGTTCAAGTTTGAAAGTTAAAAGTACTGGCTAATTTTCCTGCAACAATCTCTTCAATAAAAACAATGTAGTTTTTTCAAGGACCTTGAGGCCCCCTACCTTTTTTGAATATTTGACATTTTTTTATTGTGGTAAAAAACATATAAAATTTACCAACTTAGCCATTTTTAAGTGTACAGTTTGGTAGTGTTAGGTACATTCACAATGCTCTGACACAGATCTCCAGAACTTTTTTATCTTGCAAAACTGAACTTGAGCCCCTTTTATGGTGTGAATTGGCACAAATATTTGTAGAGAAACCCTTGAAAATCAGGCTTTCCCTGAGAAACAGTGCTAAATATTTATTCACTATAAAACAGATGTCCTTTAGTTGAAGAAGGAAGAAGGAAGAAGAATCACTGTAATGGGAAAGAATAGTGAGAAGGAACAAGTAAATCAGAACAACCAGCGATGCCTTGGCTGTAACCTTGGTGGGCACATTTTTCTAACTTGGCATTGATTGTTCCCTTCCTTCTCCGCATTGACTGAATTATCTTCTGTATGAGAAGACTTTCCTAAATAAATACTATGCAGAGCTCTTTAGATTTCTGCATATATCTTGGCACCCTCAGTGCTTTGGAGCAAGCTTTGGCCATTTTGCCTCCTGAAGGGTGCTTTTCTTCAGAAACACCTGCATTCTCTAGTTCAAAGCACAAAACCTCTGTCAATCTCATCAATCAGCATTGACCATGTCCTACTAACAATGATGCATTTTCTATTTTCAGTAGGTATCACACGTGCTCTCATGTCTCACAAATGTGTTGCAGAAATTCTTGGGAAATAACTTGATACAAATGTCTGAGTTAGTGATAGTGACCTGTGTTTATATCATGTGTGCATTAAGATTTAGATCTCAAAACCAAATTCTAGTTCATTTTGTCCCTTGACCTTGATATCATGATTCTTCGTGTCTCCTCCATTTAATTGCCTTTCCCAACTTCTATTTTTAAAAATGTCACTCAAGTCACTTCATCCAACAGACTAAAGATGCATGCTGTTGTTGATTAGTAGATTAAAATTGGTGTAAGAAGTAGCTTAGTGGCTTATATATACCTTATCTCATGTAAATGAAAGCTTATAGTCATTGGATCTCAACGTTAGCATTTTATAGATCTTTTGTTTTTCTTTCAGACTATGATTTATGGGTTAGGATTTTAAGAAATATAATTAGGATTAAAAACAAAACAAATCAGTTTTAGTTTTCATAGCACTTGGTATAAACTGAAGAACATATGAACCCTCCAGAATATTGCTTTCATTCTTCTGCTCCATAATCTAGAGACAGGAAGATTCTTATGGAATAAGAAGCAGCTGTACCCCTTTTGGCACTCTGTTCCTGGCGTCCCTGGCCAGCTGGATGGCTCTCTTGATTTATGGTAGACACATAATCTAACACATTATTGATGTCTCACAAGTGTAAAACTAGGATTTTTATTTATAACCATGTATTAGTCTTTAAAGATGCTTATTTATAGAAATTAGTTTATGTTTAGCAAACTAATTCTGATTTTCCTCTTGATGGTGCTCACCTGCTTCCTAAGGACCTTGACCATTTCCCCTTCCTGCCCTGTCTCCCTAGCTTTGAGGATACATTTTTAGACAAATTTTTGTAACTAGATTGAAAAGAATCACAATAAAGGAAAGTTTAATTTTATATTTTTCAGAAAAAAAGAAAAGCATTTAAAACTATTACTTATAGCAAATGCTATTTTACAAGATTTCTAAGGCCCACTTATTTCAGACTGTATTTAAGACTTCAGAAGTTCTGCATAAGGAAATAATTAACTTGGAGTTTATTTTTATAGGATTTTGGATCTGTTTTGAAGGTCAGTTTTTTATGTTTGTACTCAATAAAATGAATTGTGCTTATATATTTATAAACACATGTTTAGATAAAAGGAAATTTTAGGTCTATTCTAACTAGAGTTAAATCCTTTTCACCCAATGGCCTTCTGTTTTCTGTTTGGAGCTATTTAAATTATAATTTTCTCTTGTGCACATGAGGAGAGAAAGTTGGTAGACAATATTGGATGCAAGGTGCAATGGAATGGTGAAAAATTATCATGCCATCAGAATCTCTCGTGGACTATGATGATAATGTTATCTGTGTACTTGTATATATCGTTCTCATCTATGCTTTTGTTTTTATAGATACGCTTTTTATACACTTTGTATAATTTTTATACAAATTATATACTTAAACTGTGTGCATCTTTGCAAGTATTTATATGAATGGCAATAGTGAACAACATTTACTTGAGTGCTGGACAAGGTTTTTTTGTTGTTAGGGATGCCTCCACTCTGGGCGAGAGGACTTGGATTAAGGCCTTGGTCATCCATTTCACAGTGTGAAAACTCAAGAAAGAGTTCTGGAGTTTTTAAAAGAGTGAATAAAACCATTAGTTAATTGTTTCCTCTTTGTTTCTTTAATGAAACTTCTAATGCATGCTGTGGATAATTAATGGCTTGTGTATCTGTTACTGCCAGGTAGCATGAGCCTTGGTAGAGGCCACTGCATGACTGGTGTGTACTAGATATAGTGTAAATTTGCCTTGGTCTCGCTGTTATCCACTAGTGTACTGGACATTCTGCTTGATAGAATTAGGTTGCGGTAACCTAGATAAGCAGTTATGCTACATTGTGTTGTCAGTGGCTGCCATGCATTTGTCCCAAGATGTAAGCATTCTTTAAAAAACCAACAAAACAATAAACCCTTATCTATTAACTAATGAGTATGAAACATGTTATATGTTCTGACTTTTCTATTAAAAACTCATCAATATTGTGTTCCCAAAAGTGTTTGCCTAGGAATGGGATCTCTACAAAGTGAACTTTTCCAAGGGTACATCCTCATCCCTTGACTGTGGAACCCTCAAAAAGCAGGGACTCCTTTTGATTTAGTACTGTGTTTGACCATTAATATGTACAGCAAATAAAAATATGTTCCATTTGTGCCTCTGAAATAGACTCTTTTTCCCTAAAGGGAAGAATGATTGGGGTTGTTTAGGCATAACCACTGCTATTATTTAAATGGTCAGGAGATGGAAGTGTAGATATGAAAAATGTTGTACCTTTTCTCTGTGGAAACAAAGCTATCAACATGGAATAATATGAAATTCTAATAGTAATAAATGCTTAGTTTAATTTGATAAAAAGTAGAGCTTCACCCAAGAGTCCAGATTAAATCAGGAAGAATTTTTGAGATTTTTTTTTTCTTTGTATTGCTTTTAGACATCGCAAAGAAGATTTTTTGTTTTGTTTTTTAATACTCAGGGCTATTAGAGTAGCTAAAGAGTTTGAGGTTAAAAAAAAGGACATGGTGTTACTCATTTTTATGCCATTTGATGACAGACTGTTGAAGCATCTAGCTTTAATAATGCTGGTGCTCTCTAAATGTGAACTCATCTTTCCTGAAAAATGGACCTTTACATGTATTTGGCAGCAGGACTACTCTGTTGACTGATTGTGTAGTAGTCCCTTCTGGAGGTAGGTAAAGGGCTAATAGAAATATTTTTCCCCAGAGAAACAGGAGGAGGTCACCCAGGAAATTAATGACCCCCCTGGGGTAGAACCAAGACTGAGTCTACACGCGAGTTGGTTGGGACTTCCTCTACAAGTTCCTGTTGTTGGTCTTTTTGTTGTTGTTTGTTTTTCTTTGTTTTCTTTTTTGGCTTCCTAGTTGTTCCTTCTCTTTCCCCCAATTTTTCCTTCACTGAAAAACTTTTCACTCCTCTAAGTCTCACCATTGTTTTTGTTCAGTTATACACAAGGATATTCACTGTTCATGGTGGGAGCCCTAAAAGCCTTTCTGACTTTACTTTAAGAACTGTGCAGGTGAAACTCAGCTATTGAGGAATTTTTTCTTCCTGACAATAAGAATGTTTGGTCTCAAGCCTATAAGTTGGAAGTAGTGGCTCCTGCTGGGCTGGAATCCTTGGAACAAGGATGTCGTTGGGCTGATGGTAGGTGGGCTGTGTCACAGGGCTGATGGCTTGTATACCTACAGGAGGAGTTCTCTGGCCACACCGTTGGTACAGCAGCTCCTTCCAGGCTCATTCATGGAACAGGCATGGTGGCAGTCTTGGAGAAGAGTGCCAGCCCCGGTCAGAGGTAATTTTGTACTGCAGAAAGGTGAACAAGATCAGTAGGAAGCTCCCATAAGAACCAGGGGAGGGATGAGGGTGGATGAGATGGGGAGACACAGTGTGGGCTGCTGGGGAAATTAAAACCTCTGTTAAGACATATTTACAGAATATATATGCTTCAATGTGTATTTCTTCTAGTCCAGTCATCATAAGTGACTGATACAGCCTAACTGACTAATGTTATACGTCTGTGAACATTTTTACTTAATCAAAGTTGTCACCATTACCTGCCCTCCTGACAAATCACTGTGCTCCTCTGCTTTGAGCAAAGAGAACATAATGACAGGATACTTTTGTGTCTGGCCCCAATTCCCTTTTCAGTCGAATTATACACCATCCCTTTCATAAGCCCATGCTCTGCAGGAAGTGAAAAAGTGGTCTATTGTTTTCTATATGCCAGAAAACAAATGGATTCCTGTTTCTCTTAGCAATACCAACCTAGTACAAAACACTAGATCGTGATCTTGCTGCCAATAAGATGTGACTGTCATATCCCTTTCTTCCAGGCCAAACCATGGCCACTTAAATAACACTCTTAAGGAGTGCTATTTAGAGCTAGAGACCCTTGTTTGCCACTGGAAAGATGGGATTCTCTCTTGGGGTGGGGGCACTTGCTATGCAGGTTCATTTAGATATATTGGGTATATCTGAGACTATCGATGTTCTCTTTCGTATTATGTAGGACCTGATAAAACTGAGTAAGATAAGAACATCAGCTGTTTGAACTATTGCCTTGTGCAAGTATAAACTCTCTAGTTCTGGACTTTTTTAATATGATTTTTTTTTATAAGCACATCCTGGTAAAAGTAAAGCGGTGATTATGAATTGGATTTCAGTAGTTCTACTAATGATTTTCGTGACATTCCTGAATAAGCCTCAGGAAATTGGTATTGGAAATAATAACAAGAGAAGTAGAATATATATCAAGAGATGCCAAAGTAGGTTTGAAATTTTATTAGTCCTAGTATAATAATTATAGTAGCCTGTGACATGGCTAAAATAATTAAAAATTTCAGGGGGATAGTTAATAAACCATAGCATATAATGATTATCATAAAACCATATGCAAAGTTGTCATGTGACCACTTTGGGAAAGTGGGAAATGTCCAAACAAATAAATACTCATGGAAAATAGTATTTCCATATTTGGGAATATTACTGTGAGTAATTTAGGATATCATTTTGTTTCAAAGCCATTGTAAGATCTTATTTAGAGATTGCTAAGAAGTTTATAAAATAGAATTTCTAGGTAAAGTTCTTATTATAGAGATATCTTTCCAAATATAAATTATACATTGTAAATTTAGTTTATAAGTGTCCTTTTTGTCACAGCAGGAAAAGTTTTTTACAGATTAACTTTTCTGTAGTTTGAAAGCCTTCGAATCTTTGACTTTATTTGAAATAGTTTCACACCTGAGATTGTGATATTTTCTGATCATATAAAAGGGATTCAATTTTATTCCTTTATATAAAAATTAACAATATATATTTCTTATCAAATAATTGAATTTTGGGAGTTGTGACCTTTAAAATATTACCAGCTGGGTGCAGTGGCTCACGCTTGTAATCCTAGCACTCTGGGAGGCTGAGACAGGAGGATTGCTTGAGCTCTGGAGTTCAAGACCAGCCTGAGCAAGAGCAAGACCCCATCTCTACTAAAAATATTTAATATAAAAATTATCTGGATGTCACGGAACGCACCTGTAGTTCCAGCTATTCAGGAGGCTGAGGCAGGAGGATTACTTGAGCCCAGGAGTTTGAGGTTACAGTGAGCTATGATGATGCCACTGCACTCTACCTGGGGTGACAGAGTGAGTTTCTGTCTCAAAAAAAAAAAAAAATAGTAAATTAAATAAATAAATAAATAAAATGTTATCATGAAATAATCAACTCCTTTTAATAAAATTAATATTAATAGTAATTTAAGTCATCCTATTCTTTCCATTAATTTTTAAATTTTTTATCTGAATACTTTTTTTTGTTAGACCTTAAAAAATTTAATTTATTAATTTGGGAATAGAAGCAGCTAATTAATTAAATTAGATCCTAAAAAATCTTTGCTAATCTGCTATAATATTTTTAGCCCTAAATATTTTCTGCAACCTTTATGATTTCAATTATCTTATAATATTTTACACCTTGAAGTTTCATTTAGATTTAAGGATAATCTTTTGTGTTGGTTAGAAACAAGGATCCCATGAATTGCTATTAATTCTTTGCTTTTAGAAATAAAAACCCATATATTTAATGTAATTTATGTAAGGTGAAAATACTTGACATGATTTGAAAACTCTAAAATACTGTCACTACTTAAGCAAGAAATGAATCCTACATTCCATTTGACAGAAAAGATGAGAATCCCATCTCCCCAGTGACATCCAACGCCTTCTTCCAACTTTGCTGATTGCTGTAATCTATTCAGAGCCGTTATATGGAGTCTAGACTAATAGGATTTCCAGTTAAGGACTCTTACATTCTCCACCCCAGTAGTAATGCTTTTATTAAGAAAAAGGTTACATACATAAAACTAAAGGGAATCCATTAAACAATTTAAAATATGAGATCATATCTTATTCAAAGAATTTGCAAAAATTAGAGAAAATAGCATAGTTGGCAAAGAATATAGAACATTAAACTTGTATTTACTAATTCTCTAGTATAATTGATAGTTATTGACGGTAAAACCTTTCACTAATAAAATTGGCTTAAATCTGAAAATAATTTTGTTCTCAAGACATCAGTAAAACAGGCTTCCTGCTTTCTTAACTTTGTTCATTTTTTTTTTTTTGGCATGAGCTTCTAAATTAGTCTATCCAGTCTATGCTTGTTAAAGTACCAGTCATTTGTGAATTGACTTTTATAGTTAAGTTTAGAACTGTGTGAGAAAGTGAATGACATTGTTAGTGCATGAAGACAAGCCGCCAGAGGATTTTGGTTGTATATTACACAGTGTGACTGGTTTCTATCTAAAAATTAGTGTACCGTGTTTAGTTCTTTATTTTAAAGTGAATCACTGATTTCACTTATCTTAAAACATTTTAATAGTTCAGACTAATAATCATGGATTTTATGGGGATTTTGAAGCTTTGTGTCAAGACCATATTTTTGACAATATCAGAAGCTTTTAATAAGGTGCTTGCTGCTGAGCTAATGATATGCTTTTGCTAGTATTTCTTATATCTATCTTCAATAGACATATTCAGGCTAGTGTGAATGTAATAATCAAACCTCAATCAAACCATAGTTAGTATGACAAATATTGCATTATACTATAATTTAGGTATTCATGCTTCTGATAAAGGGCTTAATTCGACTCCTTGAGGAACTGGGAAAACACTATTGATTTTATACTGGAATGTAAAGTAGCAGCCATTTATAGTGCAAGATATAAATCACTTTATAATTAAAATTAAATCAAGAGAAATTAAGAATCTTATGGCCTTATATGTAATGGTACACAATCTTAAGTGTAAAATTATATTTTGTATCAATTGTGTTCCTGCGCATGGGTCTCTGGGCACAAAAAAATTTGCAGTTAATCTTAATAGAAGCAGATGATATTGACTTTTTAAATTTCTCTTAATTTTTTTTCTGTAGGAACATTGCAGTGGAATAAACTGCTTATTCCAGATATAATTGATTTATTTTTGTTTTCCCTTTTAAGAAAATGTCAAAGAAATATTTGGACAGACTATTATTCATCATCATATCCCTTTTAACTGGGACTGTGAATTTATCCGACTACATTTTGGGCATAACCGAAAGAAGCATCTTAACTACACAGAATTCACGCAGTTTCTCCAGGTGAGCTCAGTTTTCATAACTGATATAAATATACACTATTCTTCCTCTGCCTCCTTCCCTTTTGTTTTTATTAAGTTTATTGCAAAAATAGTAGTCCCCTGTGGCATTTCACCCCAAATTTTGATTTCCCACTCACCAGAAGCAACTTTGAAAATTCTTGTACCTGTTTTTTTCAGTGTGTCATTCCATTTATTTAAATAGTAAACTCGTTGGGACTTCTACTTTTTAACTCTTCACTTTTAGGTAGTTTCGATTGAATTCTAACTATGCAAGTTTAGGAGCCAGCTCTTTCATCTCTCCTTCCCTGCCACAGACTTGGACACTTTCTGTCCCCTCTACCGCCTGTATTATTATGTCATAATTCTGCTTAGATCAGTAATCCTATGAATTACTGTAATTTTGTAAATACTCTTCATGGCTAAAATTATATTGCTTTCCTTAGAGTTTCTAGTTTTCATTAGTTTTCTATGGGTTAATGCTAATTCATCCTTAAACTTTGCCCCAGCTCTTACCATATCTTTTTAATATGCTCAAAACACATTAGATATTATATCAATTTCTTGTTCTTGGAGCTCTGAAGGAACTTGTTTTTTTTAAAAAAATTGAGGCAAAATTTACATAACATAAAATTAGGTATTTAGAAATGTACAATTTAGTGGCATTGAGTACATTCACAGCGTTTTGTGACCACCACCTCTATCTAGTTCCCAGACATTTTTATCATCCCAAAAGAAAACCCTGTACCCATTGAGCAGTCACTCCCCATTTCTGCTTCCCCCCACCTTCTGGCAACTACCAATCTGCTTCCTATAATATTTCTATGGATTTACCTATTCTGAAATTTCATACAAATGAAATCATGCAATATGAACTTTTGTGTCTGGCTTTTTCACGTAATGTTTTCAAGGATTGTCCGTATTGTAGCATGTGTCATGCTTCACTCCTTTCTATGGCTGAATAATACCCCATTGTGTGAATAAACCATATTTTGTCTATCTGTTCATCAGTTGATGGACATTTGGGTTGTACCCACCTTGTGGCTATTGTGAATAGTGTTGCTGTGAACATTTGTATACAAATACTTGTTTGAATACCTGTTTTCTGTTCTTTTTTTTTTTTTTTTTTTTGAGACACAGTATCACTCTGTTGCCCGGGCTAGAGTGCCGTGGCATCATCTTAGCTCACAGCAACCTCAAACTCCTGGGCTTAAGCGATCCTCCTGCCTCAGCCTCCCGAGTAGCTGGGACTACACGCATGCGCCACCATGCCCGGCTAATTTTTTCTGTATATTTTTAGTTGTCCAATTAATTTC
>CAUYSK010005046.1:0-33736 GCA_963575035.1 Avahi laniger | reverse complement strand
TCTTTCTATTTTTTGGTAGAGATGGGGTCTCGCTCTTGCTCAGGCTGGTCTCGAACTCCTGAGCTCAGAACGATCCGCCCACCTCGGCCTCCCAGAGTGCTAGGATTACAGGCGTGAGCCACCGCGCCCGGCCTATCTTTTAAGAAAGGTATTATTTGACAACCATATGACAGGTAGTATTAAATAGTTATTCTTTTTAAATGAATATAATTTTTTCCAGGTTTATCAAATGAAATGAAATTTCATTTGTTATTACATGTTATTTTCATAATTTTTATCATACACTGTACCTAGGACCATTAAAAGAAGATATGTATGTTCATAAAGACCAGAGCTATATTTCCTACTAATAAGCTAAAGGATTAACTCAATTAAATGACCTTCCACCCACTCCAAAATAAATTTAGTTCGGCATAAAAACACAAAAAAGCAAGCATTTAGGGATCCCAATTTTTAAATCTAATTTTGATTTTGCCTACCAATTCACAGTGTCCAAAAAAAAAAAAAAACTCTTCCTCCTCTTAATTATATTTTGAAACAATTTAAATTGCTTCTAGTTATTTTTCTCTGATCAGCCTTTGATCACGTATCCTGATTTGACTGAAGTGGCATTATCTAATCATTACCTGGGTATTTTCAGAAAATCTGGCCCTTCAATAATCAAGGTATAAAATGAATAAAAGCATCTGCTTTGGAATTTGTATTTTCTTTAGTTTGATGGTATATAATAAACTTTAGATAAAAGTAGTTTCTGTAGTTTGACAGTTACAGTATATACACTTTAGATAAAATGGTACACGAGCTGGATATCTAGTTTAAAAGGCATATATTTTATAAATACGTCTTAAAAGTAAAAACAACTGTATTAAAGGCTACAAGGTTTAATTACATAATTTACAAAGCTCATTAGATTAATCAGAAAGAACTACCAATTTGGATACCAAAAAGAAATAAATGTTAGATTTTTTTTTAATCAAAGAATAAGTCACAAGAAATGATCAAAGTTAAATCATTTAAAATTCTAAATGACATAAGTGACATTATAAACATACGTAAACATTGCATACATTTTTTAAAGATCATGAACCTGGGTTAATTATAATTAGCCAGTGTGCATTATTTTTATCACATAGTGGCTCATCACGAGCAATATGGGATCCTGACCATAGTTGAGGAGAGTTTCCTCACTCCATCACTAGATGTTATCGAAGGTGACCCCTCAGAGTGAGAGCACTCAGAACAACAGCAGAGATCAGGTGATGCCTCCAAGTGGCCACAACTTACCCCAGGGTGTTTCCTGCTAGCCTGCCCAGAGTCTCAGAACCTGAGAGAAACCACGGGGAGTCGCTTGTCCTACCAGGCCTTGATGTCCTCCCTGCCCCGGAGTTGCTGTTCAACTTTGAACTAGGGAAAAACAAGAGGTAAAATAATCACAGAACGGTCCCATACTGCTTACGAACAAACCTGGAATTCAAGGCGTCACTGCTCTGGGAGTTGCTGTGGTACGAATAAAATATCAGCCTAAGGATTCCCTGATTATTCCTACTGAAATTTATACTTGACATCAAAGAGCAAACATAACATCTTATAGTCCAATAACAATTCAGTATTCTTTCCTGGTTGAAACCATTCTCATGTTTTAAATGCAAATGAATGTTAAATAGTAAATTGTACTTTAGATTTTTTAAATTAACCATGCATTCCTTAGAAGCAGCTTACTGAAACTCATCATATACTATCTAGCATCCTTTTTCATAAACATACCATAATTTTTAAAGACCAAAATTTTAAAGACCCCTGATGTTTTCTAATTGCGTTACTTGATCTGGAAATATTAAAGGAAGAAAACGTGATCTATAAAATCATTTTAGTCAGAGTAGATCTGATGTGGGACCTACCAAATATATAATATCATTCTTCTGGTAATCTATTCCTGATAAGTGATAATTGGCTCCTCTGCTACTTTTAATGTTAACATATTTTTGTTTTAAATCATTGCTCGCATAAAAATTAGAATCAAACTACAAAGCAATCATTTCAATCTATTTTAAGCCATTTGATTTTCTACAATGCTTTTTTTAACTTGAGGATTACCAAAAACAAAATATGGGTTTAATATATTAATAATACCTTCTAAGAGCTAAATATATACTGAATAAAAAAGACGTAATATCTTACCCATCATTATTATCAGGTTTACCCAATTCCAGTCTGTCTGGTTGTACTGAAAAACCGATCCTGCAAACTCTACCATCCTAAAAGCAAAGAAAATAGAAGAAATTTTCAAAGTAAAAATGTTTATTAAAATTTGAATTTATTCAACAGATTCTGTGCCTATGACTGTCAATACAGAGACAGCAAGAAAGCTCCCTTCCAGAAGGTGCTCACACTTGAGTTGGGGAAATATGATATACATACATTATCAAGAAACCAGCAGAAAATAATTTAAAACGTCTCAATCTGACACAATTCAGAGTAAAAAAATGACTGAATATCAGGAGCCTTCCCACTCTGTTAGCAACTAGTTTCAAACTCTACTAAATCGCTTAAGCTTTCCCTGGGCCAGAGAATGTATACAATTATTAAAAAAAACTGGACAATCTTTGAAGTTAACTCTTTCGAGCAGAAGCTGTTTTCCTGGGTTAAAAAGGAAGAAATACAATGATGCACAATTGTATTTTAACTGCTTATTTTCCATTTCTCTACCTTAGACTAAATAATTTACCTCAAGAAGAAAGGCGGCATGATTTGGTCCCACCACGCATTGTTTAATAGTAGCCTGTTCCAATACATTCAAAGGGGGATGGCTGGAAGATAAAAGAGAAAAAAATGTAAGTAAATAAAATTATTTTTTAAATGGTAAAAACATCCCAGGGTTTTTTCTTAAATCCAATTAAGAAAAAATTAGCTGGCAAAATATATTTTTAAAAAAACAAATATTTACATATTTTAAAGCAATAATGGAAGAGTAAGAAATATGCTACCTCCATAATTATCACAGTTCCTTGGAATGCCAGATTTTTTAAAAATCAGTATGAATGTAAGCTATAATTCAATAAACCCAACTCATAAAAGGTGGGTTATATTAAAAGATTCTTAATAATCATTTTCATCTTAATCATATTAGGCTACTGCCTAAATAGTTCTTTTTCCAATAAAGAAAAATCATTCTTTGTCAGAAGATTTAAAATATCTTAAAACTCATACCTGTTTAAATTATATTTGTTCAGTTTCTCTGAAACTTCCCGTAACCTTTAAAAACAAAACATAAATAAACCACATGTACAGATCCTTTGTAAAAAAAATAGTTCTGACAGGCACTTGTATCATTATTTTGGGGATTTCCAACAGTAGTACACAGAACAATTACTATGCCAAGAATGTTTTTTATATTCTTTCACTTTTGGCTCAAAAAGATTACGAGCAGACTCTATAATTCCCTTCCCTCAAGCTCAAGCAAGCTCAGTAATAATAATCGTTAATCCCATTTTACAGATGAAAACACTGAACCTTCTAGAGTTTATATAACAAAAAGTGACAGCAAAGTTGGCACCTGAACCAACACCCAATTGAAAGTTCATTTTTCAAAACTGTGCAATCTATGCCAGAAGAGATTCTTGAGTGTATATGGATATCACGAAATGAAAATACTTGGGAAGCACACACCTATTAAGAACAGATATTAAAATAATGGTGTAGAAAAAGCTGGAAAGTCTAACTGACTTAAGGCATTGTCTCAAGTCCTTCAGGGGTCTTATAACACAAAACTCAACAAATCAGAGCATCAATGTCCTTATCTATAAAGCAAGGATAACACCTTCCATTTCTAAAAGAGTTCAAAAGAATACTGAACATACTTAGAAAAATCTTAAAGAGCTACCCAACAAAGAGACATTAACTTGTATTTTCTATTATGATTTTGCTGTTTCTCTCATGGAACAGTCTTAAATTAGTATAAAATACTATAATAAATGGCTAAATTAAATGAGGGTATCATTTTACAATGTGAAGATGTAATCAAACACAGAGATTTTCTACAAAAAATTTTAAAATTTGCTTGGCATGGTGGTTCATGCTTGTCCTAGCTACTTAGGAGGCTGAGGTAAGAGGATCACCTGAGCCAGGAGTTTGAGGATGCAGTGAGCTAGGTTGATGCCACTGTCTAGCCTGGGCAAATTTTTGACTTCTCCGTGGTTTCACAACAATTGCTCTAAAAAAATTTAACAGACCATCACAAGCCAAAACATGCATTTGAAAGTCTTAGGATGTACCTTCACGATAAAAATAAAACAAGAAGTGTCAAAGGGAAACGTCAGAGATATCAACTGTCAAACTTAGCACTGAAGGAAATGGGACATTTCATACTCAATAACGAAAGGGAAACCACACTGGACCTCACCAAATTCCGTTTTGGAATTGTTACATGTGTTTATGATAAAAAAAAAAAAATTTTAAGAGCACAACATTACAAAATAACGTCGTAACTCAACATTTGATCTCATTCAAGGACAGACAGATAAGCCTTTGTGAACTGGCTATAACATACAATAGATAGGTCAGCAAAAAGCTTCCGACATTCCTTAGTGCTCCTACACTACTACTCTCTACATTTATTCTATATTCTGATTAAATAACCTACTTTATTCCTTTCAATTTATAAATCGCTATACAAATCCAGAGACTGAAATTCTTTTTTAAGGCACCAAGGTCAGCTTGGCACAGTGGCTTTCGCCTGTAATCCTAGCACTCCAGGAGGCTGAGGCTCGAAGATCACTTGAGCTCAGGAGTTCAAGACCAGCCTGAGCAAGAGGCAAGACCCTGTCTCTATTAAAAATAGAAAAAAAATTTGCTGGGCATCGTGGTGTGAGCCTGTAATCCCAGCTACTTGGGAGGCTGAGGCAAGAGGATCGCTTGAGCCCAAGAGTTTGAGGTTGCTGTGAGCTATGATGACACCACTGTACTCTAGCCAGGGCAACAGAGTGAGACTCTATCAAAAAAAATCAAAAAAAAAACCAAAAAAAACCATGGTAACAGCAAACTGATGTTAACAAAGAGACAGGAAAACAAATATAACAATACTTGCCAGATGCTAACATTTTTCACTGCTGCTCTTGAAGTTCTCTATAATTTCAGTCTCATTTTCCCCAAATTTAACATTACAACTTCAAAGATAATTCATCTTCTCACTGATCCTCAATTGGCAAAAGCACTTAGTGCAGGTTTTTCATTTTTATAATTGTCTGCCTACCTATCATATATCATATCTGCATGTTCAGACACACACACCCAAACTGGATTAAACCTAATGGATCTTTCCTGCTGAATTTAAAAAAAAACAACTGAGGTATACGTAAATTCTCAAAAAGCTTCAATTATCAAAGACAGACATTCTTGACGTCCCACCTTCTACACGGTGATGGTTTCCATAGACATACATTGTACGACAAAGCACACCCCACCCCCAACTCATGTTTCTTGGCGATCATCTTAATGGAGGAAAGTGGCATCATCTGCCACCAACGCAGTTTCCTCCAGTCTCATTCCTCCTTATTTCCCTCCAGGTTCAAATACTACCTCCTCCATGAACTTTTCCTGGTAGTCTTCATCTTCTTCCTACAGAAGTCTACAACTTCTCTCTCATATAGGACCTTCACTGTCTACTTTACATTCTAGTCATTTGTGTTTCTGTCAGAACTGTTTTCGTAGACTCTAAATAAAGAATACAGCTTACTAAGTCCTTCCCTATATCTCCACTTAGTTGGATTCAGTTCCAACAGTAAAAAATGTACATTACTGGTACACAATCCATTTCAGAGGCAGAAAACGTTCCTGATCTTAACCTCAACAAAACTAACTCCCCAACGTCTTCCTTCTCAAAATAAAGAAGAAGCAAGAATAGTGAGAATATACAGATTTCTTAAGATAATGGCCAATATAACTGTTATAAGCAGATTAATGTGGAAGAGTTTTTTCAAACACTTAATTACTCACTCAATAATCACATTAACAAACTGTCTTTAAAGTGATCCCACCCCAATTCTGGATATCCATTCATGGAATATAACTTTTACATACTCCCACAATTTTATTTTGGAGTAAAAGGCTTAATAATCCATGCAAAGAACCAGAAGACAACAGAGAGGAAAAGTTAGCTATAATACTAAATCACAGACTCCCACAGAAAATGTCAATGTAGGTATTGCCAAAACATAAATGCAATGCATCAATAATCTATGCCCAGATATATTCTGGTAGAAAAAGAAATACTGTAGGAAAACTTCTGGCATTTCTCCAAAAGCAAGCCCTCTACATCTTAAAGCCGCAAATATATGGAGCAGTGGAATTGGCTACAACCCCACCCCCACCCTAAACTTGTTTAAGCAACTACTGTGTCACTAGATAGATGGTAGAGAAAGGCACTAAATCCATCTCTACAGAACATGGTCTGTGGTTATATCATCACGCACAGTCTTAAGTATGGGCAGTCAGTATTCAACTTGCATACACTGTTCTTTTATACAATGATCGCGACATACTATATACACTGCCACCTCTTTTATTATTTCAGCGTATTACAGGGGTACGAATGTTTATTTTTTATATATTGCCTTTGCCCCGCCTACCACCTCTTAACTACTTCTTTGCATGCCAACTATTTCACATTATCACTGATATAAAAAAATCAAACTATCACATGGTGATCCCACCTGCCAGCCACTGTAAACTGGAGGAAGACATTGTACTTTGGGCAAAGTTGCAAAGGGTATTTTTTGATGGTCATTTACTTGTGCCAGCATCTAGAAGGCACATCCCCACTCCATCCCCTCCTCCAGCCTGGGGGCTAGCTTATTCAATGCAGTCCAGAGGATATGCAACTCCAAATCCCTTTCAGATAGTCCTAGAGAAAGCCAACGTCAAATCACCTGAGGCAAACTCATGGGGAAGCCCCCTTTAAGGAGTCTTCGGGGCCAGACTTGGTGGCTCACGCCTATAATAATCCTAGTGCTTTGGAAGGCTGAGCCAAGAGGACTGCTTAAAGCCAGGAGTTCAAGACCAGCTTGGGCAACATAGCAAGACCCTGTCTCTACTAAAAAATTAGTAGGGCGTGGTGGCACATTCCTGTAATCCTAGCTACTTTGGAGGCTGAGGCAGGAGGATCACTTGAGCCTAAGGGTTCAAGGCTGCAGTGTGCTAAGATCACACCACTGCACTCTAGCCTGTGCAACAAAGCAAGACCTCAACTATTAAAAAGAAAGAAGGAAAAGAAACAATGGTTTCCATGAAGAAAGCAGCCAGTTAAGTCTGCAACTAAAACAATTGCAAAAGTGCTTTCCTTCAAAACAGCAAATATTCTTATTTTGTCATACTGAATATTAAAATAACTTAACACTCAAAAGTAAAGATTTAATGAAGTTAGTAGTTCTTATTGTTTCATCAAGGAAACCCTTAAATCAAACTGGCTCCCAACCCCACCACAAATACAAGAAAGTGAAGAATACAATGACCATTAGCAGTACAATTTGATGCCACTGATTTGATTTATGCTAAAAAGCCAGTGTTTTACCCACCACCACTTTTGAACCCACAGCACAAATGCCAAAACAGTGAAAGAGACAGTCTCAGTATTACTGTGAAGAAAGTTTTGACATCAGACCCTCTGTAAGGGTCTTGGGGCTCCCCAGGGTCCACAGACCACACTCTGAGAACTGCCACAGCACATCTGAAAATACACAGTGCCATTAAGCCAACACTAATGATTAAAAAAATGAGTACTTCTTCATTCTTCTTACTAAAACACTCACAAATGTCAACCAAAATAATCTCCTAGTTCTATACTTTTAAAATGCTTTTCAAATTATAGAATTTGTTATTGATAAATAACATTACATATTTATGGGGTACGTGATATTTGATACATGTATACAATGCATAATGATCAAATCAGAATAACTGGATACCTATCACCTCAAACATTTATAATTTTTTTTTCTACTGAGAACATTCCAAGTCGTCTCTTCTAGCTATTTTGAAACACACAATAGTCACCCTACTGTGCTACAGAACTTATTACTTCTAACTAACTGTTATTTTTGTACCCATTACCCAACCTTTCTTCATCCTGCCCTCCCCCTTACCCTTCCCAGCCTCTAGTAACCATCATGCTACTCTCTACTTCCATGAGATCCTCCACTTTCTTAGTTCCCACATACGAGTGAGAACATGAGATATTTGTCTTACTGTGCCTGGCTTACTTGACTTAACATAATGTCCTATAGGTTCATCCATGTTGCTGCAAATGACAAGATTTCATTCTTTTTTATGGCTGAATAGTATTCCATTGTGTGTGTGTGTGTGTGTGTGTGTGTGACACACACACACATATATAAACACACCACATTTTCTTTATCCATTCATCTGCTGATACATACTCATATTGATTCCTTATCTTGGCTATTGTGACTAGTGTTGTAATAAACATGGAAGTGCAAATATCTCTTCCATATATTAACTTCCTTTCCTTTGGATATATACCCCAGCAGTGGGACTGCTGGATCGCATGGCAGTTCTACTAATAGTTTTATGAGGAGCCTCTATTCTATTTTCCGTAACAGCTATACTAATTTACATTCCCACCAAAAATGTATGAAGAGTTCTCCTCTCTCCAAATTAAATTATGGATGCTCTGTTTTTTAAGATGGGATCTCATTATATTGCTCAGGCTGGTCTCAAACTCCTAGGCTCAAGTGATCCTGCCACATAGTGGTTTTCAATAGGCGAGAGGGCAGGCAGTAGAGGAGAGGACACTGAAGAACCTCTTTAAGATGTATATGCAAAAGCTATGGTCAATTACTAAAAGGTGGGGGGGGGGTGCCCTCCAACTGCCAGCTTACAGATATACTTGAATTGAATCACATGATATTTTAAAAGTTTTAAAGATTCTTGGCCACCATTTAAAATTGTAAGATTTCACAGAGAATTTCAGATTTCTAGCTTCTCTCGAAAAATGAGATACAGCAACTATGCTTGTATTCCCTAATCTTAACTACAAGTACCCTTAGCAGCCCAGCACCTTAAGGCTTCTGGGTTTGAAACCACTGAAGAGAAGAGTTACTACTCAATAATCTTAACAAGGTTATTTCCTTGGTCAAGAGCGAGCTAATCTAAACATTTATTTTTCACAGCCTTATAATTCAGATCTCAGCTTGTACATTGACCCACAATATATCTTTACTTAGTCACATTTCACTCAGCCTTAGTCACATTTTATTTCTTTAAATTTCACTGGACAATTTCTAAAACAGCAATCTCACTTTTCTCACTTACTGACTATCCAAAGAAAACTTTGTCAAGTAGCTAACATCTGACTTTACTCTTGAAGTAAACAACCGCAAATTGTGAGGAAAAAAATCCCATCTCTCAGCTTCTTGAATCACAGGTTGTAAGTAGGACTTACACTTAATTTTATTAATGCTTATGAAGATGACAAATGTCAGTTTATGTAATGTATTCTCTTTACCCTAAATAAGTGATGCAGGACATTTACCTTCAAGATGCCTTGACTGAAAAGAAAAGTTTCTAAATAAATATTATAACTTTATAAAGTGATATAAATTTTTATGTGAACTTCTAACTATTCCCTCTAAAATGGTTTTTAGTTGACAACGTTAAAAGATTTCTATTGCACTAAAAAAAAACATTCATGTTATAGAGAAATACTCTACAAACTATGATAGAGAAAAACTACATTACACCTACAAATAACTTATTCCCCTAACCTGGAAAATATTATGGTTAGAAATTCCTGTGTAGTATCATAAATATTTCTCATAATGAAGTGAAAGGAGACCGAAATCCCAAACTACTGTGCCATTTGAAAGATGTTTCTTAGTTTCTAAGAAACTAAATGCTGAGTATACACAAAAAAAATGAGTCATTGTTCTTTAAAGCAAAATCAACTACATTATTTTCAGTTCCACTGAAACAGGAATAGGGAAAGACTACACATGCCAAATGGACAAGAAGAAATTTGGTAAGAAAAGATATGGCCTTTATAGATTAATTTTTCTTGATAATTTCCTAAGTCCTTCTGTCTCATCTAATTTCATTTTCTTAACAGTAAGACTATATGTATTAATACATATATACTAAATACACAGAAGAATCAAACTGTGCTAACCAGATAGGACTGGAAGACTTTTTTAGATCTGCCAACCAAAAAAAGTATAGCATCCAGCCACAATTTTAAGAGAAAATACTTGCCTTTTTTCACCCTTAGGCTATATCCACATTCGGAATACCTGTGACATCATTCATTAAAGTATCTGCCTAATGTAGGCAATGTATTCAAATCATTACAAATCCAATTTTAACTCTACATACAAATCAAATGTCTCATTAGATAACTGACACACTTCATAGTATAAACACTATGGTTTGGCAAGTTATTCATTCCTTGAGATAGAACTGCAAACTGAAACAAAATACCTATAATGAAATCCGATTTTTCCACAGAAACAACACAATTAGAAGGTTGTATTCCTGACCAAGGCTCTTGATGCCATTAGTTTCCAGAGAGCTTCTGTGAACAAGAGCTACTGGGATGGCTTCTTGTTGCCCTTTCACTAGCATCAAAGATAAAATACCAGTTTTACTGCTTTGAAATTGTCATTTTATATCCTGAGCTGCCATCCCACCAGCCAGAGGCACCACACCTACCCTCTTGTGAGGGGCAGCTTGCTGGAGTGGGAAAAGAATATGCTGTGGTGTCAGAAAGACAAACCTGGGTTTGATTCCACCTCCACTGTTAACTGGCTCTGGAACTTTGGTAGAGCTTATTTTAACCTCTCCGAGTTTGGAAGGTTTCTTAATCTATTAAAGATAAAATTACTCGTCTGGTAGTATTGCTGTAAGGATTAAAGATAATTTTATAATGTGCCTTAGAAAGAGACAAATACTTAAATGCTCAATAAGTGGCCGCCATTATCAGTATTATTGAACTGTATTTTTTATCCTTGGATAGCCTGCTACATTCTGCTTCAAGTCTGCCAAGTTCTGGCTTGAATTGGTCGCCAAACTAAATAGGGTCCAATCTGAATCCTGAGATCTGCTAGGAACTTAAGGATCCAGGGAATGACAGCTAAGTCTGGGAATTCTTGGAAAAGGAAATCTGTAAATGCAGTATTAACTCTGTTTCTTGTGCCAGAGTTTTTTTGTTTTTGTTTTTGTTTTTGGAGACAGGGTCCCACTCTGTTGCCCTGACTAGAGCACAGTGGTGTGGTATGATCGTAGCTCACAGCAACCTCAAACTCATGGGCTCAAGTGATCCTCCTGCCTCAGCCTCCCGAGTAGCTGGGACTACAGGCACATGACACCTCACCAGACTAAGTGCAAGAGTTTTTATTTTGCAGAATGAAGAGACTTTTTTCTCTTCTTGCCCCTACTATCTCTCTAATCACATTTCTCTCTTTCAGAAGGAGCCTATACTCCAAACATCCCTATATTCTGACAATTCCCTAACTAAATTATACTCACAAACTATTTTCTTATTTCTTTCCACACATCTATTTCCTCAGCCTAGAATAATTATATCCCCATTGCCTTCTGCACACCTAGCTATTAGTCCCTGAAGGCTAGGCTCAAAGAACCTGCAGAAAACCCTAACTCACCCTTCACTCCAGGATAAATTACGCATTTCTCAAGACCCCAAAAGCAACTACAGCAACAACAAAAATAAATAAATGGGACCTAATCAAATTCTTTACAAAATTTTAAGTTCACAATGCAGTGCTGTTAAGTATGGGCATAATGTTGTACTGCAGATCCCTAGAACTTGCTCATCTTACGTAGTTAAACATTTACACCCATTGAACAGCATTCTACTTTTTAAGCCATTTCGACATTGATGCCCAGGGAACCATACAGGTGACCTCACCTACTACTGGAGATAAGTGCTGCGCGAAGGGAGACCTCAGCGCAGCCTCCCCTACGTCAGTCCAGCCTACCGAGCTATGTATGAGGCAGTCACGAAGAGCACTCTTCCCTGCAGCGCCAGAATAACAGACTGGTTCCGCGGGCTGCGGCCATTCTGGGAATGTTACTGTACTGTTGAAACTGCATCGTTACCCCCTGAGGATCAGCCACCCGTGCTTCTGAGCACAGGAGAATCCAGGTCATCGAGTCTGCTGTTACTGACAACCATGTCCTTAAATTTAAGGTGCAAAATTAAATATCAAGACACCGCTGGTAATAATTGTTTTATTTATACTATGTATCTGTGGTGTAGGTAGAGTAATGGCCCACAAAGATGTCCAGGCTTTAATCACTGACTCCTGAGAATGCTGTTAATACCTTATCTAGGAAAATAGAGATTTTTGTAGATGGGATTAAGTTAAGGACTTTGAAGTGGGAGATTATCCTGGATTTTCCTGGTGGGTCCAATCTGAGTCAATGAGTCCTTGCAAGCAGACAGCTTTTCTGGCTATGATCAGAGGTATATGTGACCACAAAAGAAGGGTCAAAGAGACACAATGTTGCTGATCTGAGGATGGAATAAGGGAGTCACAAGTCAAGGAAAGCCAGTAGCTTTTAGAAGCTGGAAAAGGATTCTCCCTAGAGCCACCTCTGGGGTTGAAATCTCCGCTTGTCACCTCCAGATGTGACCCTGGGCAATTAACTGAGCCTCCCTGTGCCGCAGCTTTGCCATCTCTAAGATGGGCACAATAGATAGAATTCGCCTTCTTGTGTTACTGTTAGAATTAAATGAGTTAATCTACATAATGGCTACAATACTACTACAATAATAGTGAGTGCGTAGTTAGGATGAGTAAACTATTATTACCATTATTTTTTCCTATGGGAATTATAGCTTCTATCATTTATTTTAAAAGAGAAAATTTGGAGGAAAAATAAAAGCAGTCAGTCCAAAGGCATTGACTTAGAGCACACAATTTTTAAACTAAAAGAACCCTAGATGCTGTCTGATCCAAACTCCTCATTTTCTGAAACGTTTTCTGTTTCGTGCAGAATGTGCTCCGTGAGTTAGCAACAGGGCCCTGCTAGAATTGAAAACGTCTGTGGCCCAGGTCAATGGCACTGTGACCTCACTCTGTAGCATCTCCTTCCAGAATCCACATGGGGAATTCATTTGAAACCACCAAGGAAAGTCAGAAAAATAGACCAGGTTTACAGCATGTACATTCTGATGGTATATCCTTGCTTATTTTTCTCGCTTATAACTAGTTTTTATTTATAATTCTAGTTTCTACCTATAGTGCAAAGCAGGAAGAATTACGCATTAAACAGTTCCAACTGTGGGAAGACACTAAATTGTCCATAAACATCTTCTAAATCTCAGCCAACATACATAAAAGCCACCTAAGTTATTAATTATCAAAGTGGTTACCCTCCCAAGCATGCCAAATTGTGAAAAGTGTATAAATATCACAAGATGGACATTTTTGGTTTTGCCCATTGGGTTCAACAGGTCCTTGAGCTCTTAAGAAAGTTTTTTAGAAAAATCTCTCAAACACCAGGACACATGCAAATATAATTACGTGTTTGGCTGAACTCATTCCCACTTGTTTTCCAAGATGGAGTTCAGATTTTACTTCTGTGAGACACGTTTGCTAACCCTCACTGAAGCAGGCTGGGAGTGCTCCTGCATGAGACTCTGCTCACCTCCCTGTCATGGTGATTATCACACTGTGTCTTCCTTGCCTTCTCTGTCTGAGCAGCAAAACTCCTGGAGCACAGGAGCTGAGTCCTTAATCTCCATCTCCCTGGCACCAAACATGACTTTTAAACATGACTCCTGGAGCATAATGGGTCTTCAGTGGATATTTGGGGAAATATGCAATAAACCAATGAAAGCCCAGACCTTCCTGCCATCTGTCAGGGGACATGCACACACATACCCTCAGACCTGTGCTGGAGCCAATGCTAGTATCCACTTATGAAAGAGTATTAGGATGTGAGTGAGATGAGGGACAAAAATAAAGTCTTAAGCTCCCCTTCTAGCTGAATGGCCAAGAGGACCCCGGAGAAACCTTAAAAACTGAAAATCCTAGGCAGGACAGGTCAGGAGATCAGACATGCCTCCGTTATACCTCCCTGCACCCCTGCACACCACCATCAGGCTGTCTCCCCTAAAGGCTAAACAGAACCAGCTCTTTGGGAAGACTTGTTCCAATTTGAACCAACCTTGTGACTACCTGTACCCTTTTGTGGTTTCTACACAACAACTGATCAGCATTCCTTCCTGATAAGAGACCACCAACCACAGAGAGGTTCTGGCCAGTCTATGGAAGACGGGCAATGAGGGGCTTTGTATCCTCTGCTTCACCTTTTGATGTGAGAAGGCTGAAAACTCCACTCTGGGATATCATGCTAATGCTGCCACCATCTTTCGTACATGAGACCCATGAAGGGGGATGAAGCTCAGTTGCACATGCTCATGTCTCTCCTGCCATAAATATCCGTGACTCCTCCTATAGCTCATTAAATATGTATATTCAGCCACCCTGCAAGTATAAATTCCTCTTCCCTTTGTCCCTCCCTCAAAGTGCCTGTTTCTGGCTTCTGGCCAGAGACTGTGCTGCCCAGCCTGTCAGAATGGCCCCCCTGCAGGCTGCAACCCTTATGAGAAATAAAGCTCTCCTTTCCAAATTTGTGGACCTTGTCATTCTTCAGTTGACAGAGGGAATGTGGCATTCTAAGGATAACACTCAAATCTTCTTCACTGCATAATAAGCAAATGCATATTAGTGAACTATTCTAACTAGTAGCAAATGGCTTGTAAAACATCTCCTCTGAAATTACAGTTTATAGATGGTTTTCCAATTTGAAATTGACTAACCAATATCCAAGGATCAGAAGAAATTAAGTGATATGGAAAATATATCCATGTTTCCAACACACATGATGACAAAAAGGTAACCTTGGCTCATATGAATGATCAGAGCTTCATCCCTGTCATTGACAGTAGATGCTTTCCGACATGATCTGTGTTGAACACAGAGATGGCTTAAAGGACTGAAAGAAGCAACTCTCATGGAATGCAAGTTAAATATTACTTCACAATAATGCAAGAGCATCCACCTGGAGTAAACATATACCGATTTCCTTTCAAGGGCTGCCAAGTACCAAACAGAGAGATAAGGTATATTAAATTTAATATGCCATTAAATTAAATCCATACAGATTTACTTGAGAGCCTAGTTTACCCTGTTTTCCTGATTGAAATTAAAAAGTGGCTATTTACTCTTGTAAACCCAGATTACAGTTCTAGTTCCCAGCACTATAATAGGAGCTGAATAAAATTGCTTGAGAAATTCATATGAAGAGAAATTTTATAAGACAATGTAAGCTGAAAATAAATGTTATGTCTGTGGCATGATGAATACAAGGAAAATTTTTACCTGGGCCATTAAGTGCACCTAATGAATGCACATGTGGGAGGATCTACCTGTGCGATGTCCTCCTCCCCAATCAGGTGTGTGCAGAGTACAAGACAGGGAGATGCAGGCCTCCCCTGGGAAAAAGCCAGATGCCAGTGCAGGGCTTCAAAAGCTACACTGGTGAAGTGAGATAATGTTTTTACAAACCACATGCTGTGTGTTGGAATAGGCTTTTTAACCATCTATTTTCTAAAGAAGGTCAGTTCTGATGGCATCCCCAGTAGCAATTCAGTCTTGTGAAACCTGAGTACTTGATGTGCAATTCTGTTATCATACATTTGCTCGTCACCCTTTGGGAGGGCTGTGGAACATAATCCTGCCCACCATGCACAATGCTGCACCACGCATGGAGAGAACTGGTCAGAGGGCCTGGAGGCTGAGCCTCCGCTCTGGTCCCCTGCTCTGGCCCCCACATTGCACTTGGGTGCAGCAGATTTCTGCTCTGAACACCAGCCAGCGACGGTGAGAAATAGTGAGGCACCCTGGCCAAGACAGTCCACCTCTGCTGGGAGCCCCTCGAGGCTTGAATTCGAAATAGACTGACCCAGGGTTAAGGATGATTAAAAGGGTCAAAAATGACAACCAGAGTGGGCTTTACCTATACTTTTACAATGGTGGCCTCTCATTATAGTTGGAACAATAGAAATTCATGTCTTAAGGCCAAATGAGAGTCACAGGAGTGGATTCATCTAACTCACAGATGCAACAATTTTGAAGTTTGTCAAGGTCTCTCTCATTAGTTTCTAGGAGAGGTGAATCATTGGCATTTCTTTTCTACATTGACGACCCCCACAGACACGCCCATCCTCCAAACCCATATGGGCAAAGTTTCGATACCAGAGCAATGGCCAGCTTTCCCTGGATGGAGGATACTGGCTCACGGACAACCAATGGGAACCCAGCATGAAGTTACACATCTATTTCTAGGTCTCTTTGTAAAAAATCATATATCTCATAAAAGACACCCATTGAAACATATTTAGGATATATTAGTACTACCTGGGTAGAGAAGGACCATCTTCCTACAATATTGTCAGTACCAGATTTTTCGAGATAACTTTTTTTCCTTCAGTTTTAGTTTTGTTTTTCAATCTGATCAGGAGGTGTGATAAGGTGACTCATTTAATTTTGATATTTCTGATGACTGGAGAGGGTGATAACATTTTTATCATTGCCAATTCTATATATTTTATAAATGCTCATTCATATCCTCTGTCAATTATTTATTGGTTGCTTTTGCTATTTTTTTCTGCACCAATATTTAGAATCCTATTTCTGGCTACATACATTAAATAGTTTCCTCAATTTTTAACTTCACTTTGTCTATTTTGATTGTGTTATTTATTCTAGAAAAATATATAATTTTATTAAGTCAAGTTTGTTAAACTATTTTTACTTTCATTTTTTGCTTTGCATGTTTATTTAGATATTTATTGTTCTAAAGCTATAAATTCTATTGTCTTTCAGTATTTATTGCATCTTTAATTTTTTGTATGCTGTTAGGTGTATAACATTTCCATTGGAATATGGAATTGGTCCAATATTTTTATTGAATAGTAGATACATTGAGACCATGCAGAGATCTCATGCATATATTAAGAACTTAAGTCTTTACCTACTACAAGCACTGAAAAATCATTGGAGATTTTTATTAGGAGAAAGATATGATAAAATTTGCTTTTAAATCTAAAATATCATTCTCCACAGAGTTTGGAAAATGGATTAGAGGGTCAAGAACAAGAACACACTGGTGTTAGACTGGGCTATCTCCACATTTCTCTTTGGCATTAAAAGCCATGATTCTAAGGTGAGAGGCTCAAAAACTGCCTTTTCTTCTTTTATAAGAGTCATATAACGTTGACCGAAAGTCACATTCTGTGAAAACACTTCAAAGAATGGCATTAAGTTTTCCAAAAATGTGAAGAAAAATTTTTGAGTTTTCTAGAAATCATAAATTCTGAAAGGCCAACAACTAAGAACAAATTCAAAATTGGATTTTTTTTAATTTTTATTTTTTTTATTTCAGCATATTACGGGGATACAATGTTTAGGTTACATATATTGCCTTTGCCCCACCTGAGTCAGAGCTTCAAGCATGTCCATCCCCCAGGTGGTGCACACTGCACCCACTAGGTGTGACTATACCCATCCCCTCCTTCTCCCTCCCACTTGCTAGACACCCAATGAATGTTACTACTACTATATGTGCACTTAAGTATTGGTCAGTTAAGTCAGTTAATACCAATTTGATGGTGAATACGTATGGTGCTTCTTTTTCCATTCTTGCGATATTTCACTTAGCAGAATGGGCTCCAACTTTATCCCAGATAATACAAGAGTTGCAAGGTCACCATTGTTTTTTGTGGTTGAGTAGTACTCCATAGTATACATTTACCACATTTTATTAATCCACTGATATATTGATGGGCACTTGGGTTGTTTCCACAGCTTTGCAATTATGAATTGTACTGCTATAAATATTTGAGTGCAGATGTCTTTTTTATAGAATGTCTTTTGTTCCTTTGGGTAGATGCCCAGTAATGGGATTTCTGGGTCAAATGGTAGTTCCACTTGTAGCTCTATGAGGTATTTCCATATTACTTTCCACAGAGGTTGTATTAGTTTGCAGTCCCACCAGCAGTGTATGAGTGTTCCTATCTCTCTGCATACATGCCAACATTTATTGTTTTGGGACTTTTTGATAAAGGCCATTCTCACTAAAGATAAGTGATGTCTCATTGTGGTTTTGATTTGCATTTCCCTGATGATTAGAGATGTTGAGCATGTTTTCATGTTTATTAACCATTAGTCTATCTTCTTTTGAAATTTTCTGTTCATGTCCATTACCCACTTTTTAATAGGAAAATCAGCAAGAAAAAAATCAAACAACCCTGAGTTCTAAGTAGATTCTAGTTATCAGCCCTTTATTGGATGTGTAGCATGTGAATGTTTTCTCCCATTCTGTAGGTTGTCTGTTTGCTCTCGTGACAGTTTCTTTGGCTGTGCAAAAGCTTTTTAATTTGATCAGGTCCCATTTATTTATTTTTGTTGACATTGTGGTTGCTTTTGGGGGTTTCTTCATAAATGCTTTACCTAGGCCAATGTCTACAAGAGTTTTTCCAACATTTTCTTCTGTAATTATTATAGTTTCATGCCTTAGGTTTAAGTCTGCTATCCACTGTGAGTTGATTTTTGTGAGAGGCAATAGGTGTGGATCCTGTTTCAAATTGAGAGGTATCAGTCTACCAGGCTTCAAGCTATACTAAAGGCTATAGTAACTAAAACAGCATGGTACTGACACAAGAACAGAAACATAGATCAATGGAACAGAACTGAGAACCCAGATATAAAATCATGCTCATATAGCCATCTAATCTTTGACAAAGCAGACAAAAAGACACTGGGGAAAAGAATATTTAATAAATAGTACTGGGGAAATTGGATAGCCACATGTAGAAGACTGAAACAGGATCCACACCTCTCACCACTCACTTCTCACAAAACTGGATTTTGCATGCAACAGGATTATTGAAATTTTGCTTTTAATTTTCTTCAGAATGGTGATATTTCAAGAAATTGTATGTCATCAATGCAAAGGTCATATTGTGTCACCAATTTAGGAACTTTATGACCCAGGTGATTGAAATGTGTGTGTGTGTGTGTGTGTGTGTGTGTGTGTGTGTGTGTTTGCTGAAACTAATAATTTAAATAATTACTAAAAGGATGGAGGTTGTGTATGTGAACAAAGTTAGTACTTTCCCTGGACTAAATTCAAAGTGCTTTGTTAATTCTTGGATGCACCTTCCACTATTTGATCAATTATGCAGTGATGTTCTCATTATCAATTGCTATGTAACAAACCATCCCCAAAGTAAAAGGATTAAAACAACAATTTATTATTACCTCTCACTATTCCAGAAGTTGCTAGTTTGATTAGAAATTTCCCTACTGGGATCTCCATTAGGTGTAGGGTGATTAGGGCTGAGGCTGGAGGCATCTGGAGGCCTTTGAAGGCCTTCACACATGTGCCTGGCCTCTGGCTTGGGATGGTTGGAGAAGCTGGGGTAGACCAGGCCCCTTCTTCATGTGGCTAATTTGGGATTCCTTGCAGCATGGTGGTCTCAAGGTAGTTAGACTCCTCATGTGACAAGTGAATTTTTCCAGAGCAAAAGGCCTGAGAGATCAAGGCAGAAATTCCACAGCATCATAGAGGCTTTTATGACTCAGTCTCAGAAGTCATCACCACATTCTCTTGGTTGCACAGGGCCAGTCCTCTCAGTGTGGGAGAGTGCAGACACCAGGAGGCAGGTTCATCAGTGCCATTTGGGAGATGAGTGACTGGGAGGTTATATTCATATACTGGAGGGGGGTGGGGATGAGAAGGTATGGCACTAAGGGAGTCTTGGGGTTTCCATCCTTATTCCTTTGAACAGGAGGGATATTTGTTACACAGCAGATCTGTGTTGTGATATTCATTGAGTGGACACCAAACTGGAAGCCAGTTTATTTAAAGAGGGAAATTTAAAGATTTCTCAATATTTTGGGAGGAAACAGGGAGTAAGATGGACATTGAGAATGGTTATTTTTGTGCTTACAGTAAGGATAAAATAATTTAAATGTTTCTTCAAGTCTCTAGGTTAAATTTAATAGAAATGTTCTGGAACTGTTATTTACTGCCAGAAAGTGAGGGGCCAGACCAATGCTTAGAGTCTACCAGATCCTTGAATATCCCCAGAAGTCAAGGAAGCTAGCCACTTATTTATTTACTATGTGATTCTGTCTCCACTGCAGATAAGGAAGGAGTCTATTTGAGATACTGTGACATGTGCTGCCTGGTACAAATTATCCACAATGAATGGTCTCTTTTCCCCTTTGGCCTCATTCTGCGGTCACAGCTGGACACAGGAGTCACTTCAGAGTCCTCAAAAGCCCCAAGGCCTTGTATTAAACCCCGAGGGTATTACAGTCTCACGATTACAAAGCTGAATGTCAAGAGAAAGCGATAGATTCCCCAAAATTGTCTGAAAGCATCTCCTTGTTTAACTTGGCTGCCCTGCAAATTGGTTCATCTCCAGCAGAACAGAAGCCGCTTTTTCAGAGAAGTGTGGCAGCTGCCGACTAAAACAAAGGACTCTATGCCATAGATTAAGGACGGAAAGAAAAATGCTCTCTATATGATTAGAATCACAGGAAGGAAATCTCCATGAGCAAGAGGAACAAGTTTAAACTCTGGAGAAGAGACAAAGCTGTTCAAGGCCCCTGGAATGGCAAGGATTCAATGCTCAGAGTGTGATCTCACCCATGAGAAGTCCCACCTGCCACTGGGGCCCTTGGCCAAAGGGGCCATGGCTGTGAAGGAGAAGGTGCTCTGCCACTTGGTGGGCCTAACCCGCTCATTAGGATGAGAACAATGTTACCAATGCATACGGACACACGGAAAGTAAACCAACCTGAGTACATGCTCATTGACGACCCATTTTCAGGGGAGGAGATTCAGTGCGGGTTTGGAAAGGCAGGAGGAGTT
The DNA here is from genome assembly GCA_963575035.1 of Avahi laniger. Taxonomy (NCBI): domain Eukaryota; kingdom Metazoa; phylum Chordata; class Mammalia; order Primates; family Indriidae; genus Avahi; species Avahi laniger. The sequence goes on along the minus strand of CAUYSK010005046.1, from coordinate 12,757 downwards.
AATGGACTCATTAGACTGTACTGCTGCCACGTACTTAAGGAGTGCACTTATTGTTTCTTTTGTTTGCATTTTGCTGGTCCTGGTAAGCTGAAATGATTCTTGCTCACAAATTGTGTCTTTCCAGCTGCCTGAAACTATCTTGGAGTAATTTAATCAACAAGAGCAGGTGTTGGTCAGCAAAGCTCTACCTGGCAGGATGGCCACAAAAGACAGGGCCAGCAGTTTTGGCCTCTGGGGCTCAGATTTCTTTTCACAGAAGTCCTCTCTGTGCTACATGAAGGGTACACTCTGTGTCACCTCTGGAAGAAGGATGTACTGGGGTCTTGACATGCTTCAGGGTCCAGCCACCCTCCTTCCTCAGCCAACTACATCAAGTCCCTAAGCGACATGGCACGTGCAGGCAAAGCCCGACCTCTCTGTCTCAGCAAGCAAATCTCAGGCTGGTTCCAAACCTGCCCCGTGACACCAGGACTGTCACAGTACCCCAGCACCCCAGTATAGCTATCGGTATGTGCGGGCAACATTATTTCTGGTTATTTTAGAACCAAGGTTTTGTGGGTTTTTTCCTCCAATTATTGCACTTCAGCTAAGTATTTCAAGATTCCCAGGATTAAGAGAAGAATGCAGTGTGGAATTGGGGGACACAGCAACGCACTAGGGGCTGCAAGATGTGGTTCCTAGAAATTTGGTGATTTTATGTCTTGGGCTGGTAACTCCCTCCATTTGAACTTCATCCTCATTAAAACAAAACACAGGGTTTAGACCAACAGATCTGTGACCTTCTGTGGCTTTCAGATGAGAGCACAGTTGGTGATGAAGCATAATCAAAATATTACTGATTTCATTCGTTCATAATTCACTTGTTCCATGTGTGTCCGCAAAGCCTGATCTCTGCCAGAGAGCTGAGATAGCAGAGATCTCATGATGTAGCCCTGGCTCTCACCAGCCCCCGCCATAATAAAGGAACAGGAAGCACAATTACTTTGGATTATGTTTATACAGCAAAGGTATTGAGGTTTAACGCTTATCAGGAAAATGACCTCTGACCTGACCCTTCACAATTTGCCATCATTTGGGACCATGGCCATGAAACAGTCCACACCCACAAAGCACTTGGAGCAATGGGATGGAGCATGACCAGGTATCTCTTAATACAGCTCCTTTTGCTTAGGACTTCCAGAAAATGCAATATAACAGTACCTAGGACAAACAGACTGGATTAAAGACTTCTTACCTTTCCTGTCACACTTTTGTCAGGTTATTAATCCCTGAGGAAATTACAATATTCAATTCATTAAGATATCTAAATTATACCTCCAAAACTGAGACTTTTACAGAAGCATGACAAACACCACTGTCATGTGCAACATGACATTTCATCATCTTATAAATGTGTGAGTTGCACCAGAGAGAACAACTGAGCTTCTGGAAGTTTAGTTCATCTTCCTAAGTTTTCCTGGCTGGTCAATGCTGACCGTGAATTTCAAACTCCGGTCTTGTGGTTAGAAAGCTGTTGTTTATTGAAACAAAGGACACCAATCCCAACATGGCCTTGACTCAGCCGATGGTGTTCCCAGGTCACACTGTGGCGAGGCGTATGCCCCACGTCCCACTGATGGTCAGTCACAGCACAGCAGCTGCTTGTGGTGCACGTCGGTCAAGTCCCTCACTGCAGCCACTTCAGCAACTGTGCGCACCGACCCCTCACCATGGCAGCTTTGCCTCGTGTTCCTTTTGCTGCCCCTTTAGATTTCAAGCTGTTCTCTGCTGGGTTATTTTGCTGCTTTTTCCACTGTAGAAGGCACCAGCTGTCTGTACAGAGTGAACGTGGCGTGACCCTCTTTAGGGTGACTGTCACTGGATTCTGTGCGTAAAGGTCTAGAGAGAAATCCCACTTTACGGGGAAGATCTACACACTGAGCTGTAATCAAATCGCCAGGGAGAGGACTCAAAAGTCAAGGGCAATTGTAAGTGTCCCATAAGGTCAGACTGAGAACCGCTGTCTTGCAATAGGCTGGGTGGTGTGGGGTTCAGAACTCTGGGTCTGCGTGACTTGCCTACAGGCACTGGCATGATTTCAAGTCCTGGAGGCTGAGGATTGAGCAGGGCTCTCAACCCCCAGTTAGCAACTGAGGGGAAAGGTGAGGAGGGCCAGGAAGGCCAGGGCTGTGCCTATGGCCAGCACCAGGACCCCAGATCCCCAGCCGAGAACCCCTTTGGCCTCCCTGCAACCTGTGCTTGGCTTTTCCCTCCATCCGCCGGAATGAGAATGTTTATCAGAGAATGGTGCTGCCCTGGCTTTCAGAGGTCTTTGAAGAAACGCTGTTTTCTATGTTGTGCTCAGTATTTCATGTTAGCGCAGGATCTCTTGAAACTTAAAGCTGAAGACTGACATGAGACTAAATTGCACGAGCCATTTAATCCCTAAGTGTCCAGCAAATATGCATCTCAAGCGCTCAGAGTGAGAAGCTGTACACGCAGAGTGGACGCACGTTTCCTCTAACCCTCATTGCTCCCATACTCGTGAAGGATGCTAAACGCAATCATCATGTAATGAGGAAGTGGACAGTGGATCTGTCATCTGACTAGGCAGGTCCCACCTCAGCTGGGCTGAGACCCAAGACCTGTGAGTCAGCAGAGCAGAAAAGTGTGTGAATGTGTGTGTGTGTATGATAACATGGGTATGAGGGTGTGTGTGTTTGTAAAGTGTGTTTGAAAATGTGTTTGTGGAAGGAGGCAGAGCAAGACGGTGAAGTTTCTGTAGGAACACAAAAATTGAAAACTATCCACCCAAGAAAGCACCTTCATAAGAATCAGAAATCATGTGTGATCACAGTACTTGGTTTTCACATTATAACAAGGGAAGAGATGCTGAAGAGAACAGGAAAGGCAGTCTTGCACTGCCTATGCCCCTTCTCCCTCATCTCCCCCCACCCCCACCATGTCGCTGTGCCAGTCCAAGTGGAAAGATGATCTGTGTGCTTGGGGGAGAGAGAGTAAAGTGACTACAGGACTTTGCATTGTAACTCAGGGCTGCCCTATCTCAAGGGAACACAATACAGTATCCATGGAGGAAGCATTTAGACCAGCCCTGGCCAAAGGGGAATCTTCCATCTCAGAGGCAGGAAACTGAGTTCTGGGGCTAGAGAAAGTGGGCTGGGTCCTGGAATAAATTTGAAAGTCACTCAGGCCACAAAGACTGTAGTCCTTGGGCAATACTGTGTCTGTGTTGGCACCCCTCCCTCAACTCCAGGCAGTGCAGCTCAAGGAGAATCTTCTTCCACTTAGGGAAAGGAAATTTCAGAAAACTTTGTCTTGCAACCTGAGTACCAGCTTAGCCACAGTAAAATAAAGTACTAAGCAGATTCCTGAAGCCCTGATTCCAGGATTTAGCTCGTAGAGGGCATTTCTAGATCCAGGCTAGACCATAAGGGAATCCACTGCCCTGAAGGGACAGACCCAGCCTGGCAGGATACACCACTTGCTAACTAGAGAGCCCTTAGGCCTTGAATAAACATAGTGTTAGCCAGGCAGTAGTCATCACAGGCCTTGGGCATGACTGTGCTGGCTTCAGATATGACCCAATACAGTCCCAGCTGTGGTGACCATGAGAAAGTGCTCATGTCACTCCTCCCCCAACTTTAGTCATCTCAGCATTGAGAGTAAGAAGGAGACTCCTTCTGTTTGGGGGAAATAGAGGAAGAGAGTGAGAGAAATTTCCTGGTAGTCCAGGCAATTCTCCCATATCTTACCCAAGTCCACCAAGGTGGTACCACCGCAATCTGCAAGAGTTGCAGCATTGCTAGGCTTGGGGTGATCCCTAGCGCTTATATGGCTGCAGTGATCAAAGACACAGATCACAACGTTCAAATTTTTTAATGCCTAGAAAGCCTTCTCAAGAAGGATGGGTAGGAGCAAGCCCAGCCTGTGAAGATTAGAATAAATACCTAACTCTTTAAAGCCCAGACATCAATGAACATCCACAAGCATTAGGAACATCCACAAAAAACAAGACATCACCAAATGAACTAAATAAGGTACCAGTGACCAACCCTGGAGTGATGGAGATATGTGACTTTTCAGACAAAGAATTTAAAATAGCTGTTCTGAAGAAGTTCAAGGAACCTCAAGACAACACAGAGAAACAATTCAGAATCCTATCAGAGAAATTCAATGAAGACATAGAAATAATTTTAAAAAGCAGAAATTTTTGAGCTGAAAAATTCAATTGACAAACTCCAAAATGTATCAGAATCTGTCAACAGCAGAATTGATCAAGCAAAAGAAAGAATTAGTGATCTTGAAGACATGCTATACGAAAACACATAGAGGAGAAAAATTAAAAAAAAATAAAAAAGAATGAAGCACACCTACTAGATCTAGAAAATAGCCTCAAAAGAGCAAAGCTAAGAGCCACTGGCATTAGAGATGAGGTAGAGAGAGGGAAAGATCAGGGTAGAAATTTTATTCAATAAAATAATAACAGAGAACTTTTCAAACCTAAGGAAAGATATGAATATTCAGGTATAAGAAAGTCATAGAACACTAAGAAGATTTAACCCAAACAAAACTACCTAACTGTATTTAATAATTACAAAACTACCTAAAAGTTTCCCAAGGTAACAGATTTTTTAAAAAGGGTCCTAAGGGAAGCAAGAGAAAAGAAAAAATAACATATGAAGAAGCTCCAATATATCTGGTAGCAGATTGCTCAGTGGAAACCTTACAGACCAGGACAGAATGGCATGACATAGTCAAAGTGCTGAAGGAAAAAAACCTTGACACTAAAATATTATATCCTGAAGAAATATCCTTCAGGCAATGAAGGAGAAATATAAACAAAAGCTGTAGGATTTCATCAACAGAAGACCTGGCTTAAAAGAAATGCTAAAGGGAGTTCTTCAATCTCAAAGAAAAGGACATTAACAAACATTAAGTAACCATCTAAAGGTATAAAATTCACTACAGTAACTACACAAATATGGAACACTCTATCACCATGATTGGGGTTTGTAAAACATTTCTATCTTGAGTAGAAAAACTAAAACACAAACTTATCAAAAATAACTATGACAACTTTTTAAGAGATAATATAAAAAGATATAAATGGAAACAACAAAAAGTCAAAAAGCAGAGGGGATGGAATTAAACTATGGAGTTTCTTTTACGTTTCTCTTTGCTCGTTTGATTTTTGTAAGTAAAGTTGCCATCTGTTTAAAATAATTGGTTATAAGATTTTTTTTTTGCAAGCCTCATAGTAACCTCAAAACAAACAACTTACAACAGATACACCAAAAATAAAAAGCAAGAAATTAAAACACACTACCAGAGAAAATCACTTCTACACAAAAGAAGATAGGAAGGAAGAAAGTAAGAGAGGACCACAAAACAAACAGAAATCAAATAACAACATGGCGGTAGTAAGTTCTTACCTATCAGTAACATTGAATGTAAATGGACTAAATTCTCCAATCAAAAGACATAGAGTGGCTGAATGGATTAAGAAAAAAAAAAAAAGATCCAACTGTACATTGTCTGTAAGAAATCCGTTTCACCTATTAAGACTGAATGACTGAATAAAAATGTATGGAAAAATATATTCCAGGCAAATAGAAACTCAAAACTAACAAGAGTAGCTATAGTTCTACTAGATAAAATAGATTTCAAGTCAAATGAAAAGAGACAAAGAAGATCAGGATATATCAATTCTAAATATGTATGCACCCAGCACTGGAGCATGCAGATATATAAAGCAAATATTATTTCCCACTATTCATCTGACAAGGGATTAATAATTAGAATATAAAAGGAGCTCAAACAACTTAATAGGAAAAAATCAAACAATACAATTAAAAATGGGCAATAGATCTGAATAGACATTTCTTAAAAGAAGACATACAAATGGCCAAAAAGTATATAAAAAATTGACAACACTAGTCATTAGAGAAATGCAAATCAAAACTACAAGGACATATCATCTCACCCCAGTTAAAACAGCTTTTATCAAAAAGTCTCTGACTTGGGCAGGGCAAAGACAACATATGTAACCTAAACATTTGTGCTCCTGTAATATGCTGAAATTGAAAAAAAAGGCAATAATGAATTCTGGGGAGGATGTGGAGAAAAGGGAACCCTGTACACAGTTGGTGGGAATGTAAATTAGTACAACCACTATGGAGAATAGTAGGGAGGTTTCTCAAATAAACTAACAATAGAACTACCATATCACCCAGCAATCCCATTGCTAGGTGTATATCCAAAGGAACAGAAGTGAGTATAGTGAAACGTTATCTGCCCTCCCCTGTTTACCACAGCACTATTCACAATAGCAAGATTTGGCATCAGCCTTACGGTCCATCAACAGAAGAATGGATAAAGAAAATGTGGTACATATACACGATGGAGTATTATTCAACCATAAAAAAGAATGAAATTCCATCATTTGTCACAATATGGATGGAACTGGAGAACATTATGTTAAGCAAAATAAGCCAAACACAGAAACAGAAATATCACATGTTCTCACTCATACGTGGGAGCTAAATATTAAAATAATTGATTTTGTGGAGAGAGTAGAATGGTTTACCAGAGGCTGGGAAGGATAGTGGGGGGAAGGGATAAAGTGGGGCTGTTTAATGGGTGCAAAAATACGGTTAGAGAGAATGAGCAATATTTGATAGCACAATAAAGCAACTATAGTCAACAGTAAGTTATTGTACACTTTAAAATAACTAAAACAGTGGAATGGGAATGTTCCTAACACAAAGAAATGATAAATACTTGAGGTAAATGATCCCCCAATTACCTGATTTGATTATTACATTGTATGCCTGTATCAAAACATCACATGTACCCTATAAATATATGCAACTATTATCTACCCATAATTAAAAATAAAAAAATTAATTGAAAAGCAAGAAAACAAACAAAAAATAATCTGAATACCAAAAATTTAAAAAAAAAGTGTTTGTGATTGTGTGAGTGTGTGAGTGGATGATGAACGTGAGAAAGCGTGAGTGCGTGTGTAGGAGAGTGTGAGAGTGCGACTGTGAATGGATGGGGGCGTGTTTATGTGTCTGAGTGCGTACGTGGATGAGAGTGTGTGTGACAAGGTGTGGTTTGTGCGCTCTGGGGACTGAGGAGGTGCGGTAGGAAGCGTATGGAGAGAGCCTCTTCAGCACTTTCCCAGAGAAATTCCAACACTGGAATTTCTCCAGATCCCCGCATGCAGGTCTTGCTGAAGCTTCACACTGATCCCAAGAGCTTGGGAAATGACGTGGCCACCCTTCAAAATGAAAAGTGAGACCCCTTGTAGGTACAGCGTTCCCCTCGTTTATTCTTACCCTTGCCCGGCTGTGCTTTGATTTTGGGACAGCTGAAAGAAAAACTCAGCTAGAAATGGTTGTGCAGATGTTTTCTCTTATTTCATTTTCAGCCTGTCCTTTCAGTCCCTTCGCACTGTCGGAGCACCCAATAATGATCACACACCCGATAATGATCACCCCAGGTTAACATCTTTAAAAAGAAATGATTTGGAAGAGGTTGTTTATTAATGTTAGATTCTGCTTCCATACACCCATTAAAGCAACTGAAGTAACAAAATCAGCACAAAAACACAGAGGGATTTTTGAATTTGCTGTTTCTGTTTTGCCCTGAAGAAATCCCCCATAATTGGGCACTGACAGCTTGTCTGGAAGCTCTAACCAGGGAGCTCGGCTGCAATATGTTGCCCTCGCAGGAGGAACGCTCCTCCTCCACCGGGGAAGGGCTTCCTTCCAGGGGGCTTTGCCGAACTGCCAAGGAGCAGGGGGAGGGCAGGCCAGCACAGCCACCTCTTCCACCAAATCTCTCTGAGGAAAGGAGCGAGGACCGCTCACATCCCAAAAAAGCTTCTTTCAATCCAGGACTTCCCTTAGAAGAGAGAAATGCGTTCACTTAGGGAGAAGGCAGCCATACAGTAGCAGGAAGACAGACGGTTGGAACATCCCATGGATGACAACCTCAGGCAAGAAGTCAAGACTGAAAGCTTCATCTTCAGGTTTTCATCTTGAAATGTGTTTCAAGTTTGAAAATGTTGACATTCCATATGGAAATGCTTATTATTAAGTTTTGGAGAAACCTTGCCTTATTCTATGAGCATAAAAACCCTAGAACATTTGTTTCCTACAGAGTTTTGAGATCAAACAAAAAGTTTTCAGGGGTAGCATGTCAACATGGGTGTGTTCCTATGGCAACGATGCTAAGGTAGTGCCCCAGGCACGCAGGCATGGAAACCACCTCATTCGTTACCCTGGTCTCTGTCCTTAGTCCGTTCTGCAGCTCTGTGCAGTGGTAGCTGCTGCCACTGTGTTGAGAGATGGCCTACAAAGAGAAGAGCCGGAGCTGAGTCAGGGATCTCGACACTTTAACAGATTGTGATCCCATTCCGTTATCATGTGACCCCTGTTTATTGCGTCAGTGGTACTGGCTGCTTTTTCTTTTAGGAAAAATGCAAATAACATCGGTCCTTTATCCATTAATATCAGTATATGCATAATATATATTGAAGTAGTTGAGCTTATGTGTCGTTTCTAGCATGTTAAATAGCCGTGATATTTTCATTTCCACAAAAAGTAGCATTTGCATTAGGGACTCTTGCCCTGAGCTTTTCTTATTGAATTAAAATAGAGATTTATTGATTTAATCAATAAATCAGATTGAAGAACGTGGGGAAAGAGCCAGTTACACATTAATGACAACTCTGGAACATTATATTAGTGGCCTGTAGAAAGCCTGTCCTAATCTTCCTGCACCCATGGGCATGCCCTACTTTTCCACAAGCCTCAAAAAGTCAATCCAACATTCTCTGCTACAAATAATTGAGAAGGAAAGAAGAAAGACAAAACCAACATTCTGCATTGACCACTATAGTATGTTTCACCATTAAGCCAAGTATATTCAGATGATGAAAATTCCTATATTGCTTTGCCATGGCCATGTTTTGTATCCAGTGAGAAATGCATTTCCTTCAACGATGCTGAGAACAGACATTTCAGTTTAAGTGGCTTTGATTTTTTTTTAGCCAGTAAAGAGAAATCAGATTGTTAACACTGAGTAAATGCTGAAACTAATCAATAACTGTTTTGTTTGGAGAAAAAAATAAGTCAGATTTCCAAAATAGTATATTTAGGATTTATGAAATTTAGAGGAAGTGAAGTGCTTTTAGTGAAAGCTAGGGCTAATTTTCAAAATATGCATTCTGATATGATAGAATATATTTTGGTTTTTGAATGTATGGAATACATAAGTACAGCATTATGTTATCCTATCAATATAGGAGCTAGAAAAATGAAGAAAACAAAAGGTTAAATTCAGATTTATAATCAATTCAGATATTAGGAGAGGAGATACATTGTAGGAAAACAAAGCAAACTATTAAATAATTGCCAGCCAATGAATTATAAATTAAACCCCCATCTAAAATAGGGATGTATTTATTTAAGTAGAACTGAAAATAAAAATATTATATTGTCCTACCTATAACACAACCATTTTATTTTGTGTTCGCTGGTTCCATATTGTTTTGACCAGCTTGATATTGGTTCCGTACCCTGAAATGAGTAGCTGATTTTAAAGCATGTGGATGAATATTGCATCCCTGCCTCCGCTCAGAAAGACCATTTCCTCTGAGAAAAATTTGCTACTCCTAAGCTGCATTTCTTAGCCAAGAATATAAGATTACTTAGTGGAAGGCGAGCCGCTTAGATATTCCAATTGCTTTGGAAGAGTGAAGAACAAAATAAATATAGTACTGTAATTGTTCTACTATTGCTGCCATGACAGATTACCACAAACTTAGACACTTAAAACAACAAATTTACTATCTCATAATTGTGTAGAGGATAAATCCAGGTGGCTTGGCTGCTTCCTCTGTTCCTGGTCTCACAAGTCTGAAATCAAGGTGTCAGCAGAGCTGTGTTTCTTACTGGAAGCTATGGAGCATCCACAGCTCATTCTGGTTGTTGGCAGAAATCATTTCCAAGTGGATGTAGCACTGAGTCCCCATTTCCTTCCTAGTTTTTGGGTGAGAGTTGTTCTCAGCTTCCAAAGAACACCTAAATTCCCTGGCTTATGGACCACTTCATCTTCAAAGCCAAAGTCAAATCTCTCTCATGTTTTGAATTTCTCTGATATTCTTGTCTTCCTCATTTCTCTGCCTCAGCTGGAGAAAGTTCTCTGCTTTTAAAGGCTCATGTGATCTGAACCTGGATAATCTAGGCTAAATCGCCCCACCTCAAAGTCTATAAATTTAATTATATCTGGTAAATTCCTTTTGCCATGTAATGGAACAAATTCACAGGTTTCAGGAATTAAGGCATGGACAGCTTTCAGGAGGCATCATTCCCTCTAACTTTGGTACTGTTTTTAAATAATACAGACGGTTTAACAATTCTCCCAATGTAATTATCTGCCATTTTGAAATAAAATGTTGAAATTTTGCGTTTCAATTGTGGGAGTTAGGTAATAGTTATATTGTTTAAATACTTTGGTATGAATATAACTCTCATGTTGGTTTCATTTACTTAGGTTTCTTACTCCACCATATGCATATTTTATATATTTGTATCATGTATAAATACCTTATATATTTATAAGGTGCCTATGTGTATATGCGTGTTTACATATTAAAGGTGTGAAATAACGGTCACTATGTTTTTATCTAAAATTTAAATTCATGGGGATTTTAAATTTGTTTTACTGCTCCATTGTTCTTGGTGTCATTTATTTTTAGGAATAGCCTTTGTTAGTCAAGTCATTAGTAAAACTGTTAAAGGTAGTTTCACTGGAGGAAAATAATCGCTTTATAAATGTGAAAAATACCTGGCTGTCCTATCCTATGCATTTTCTCCTATAATACAGTGAACTATCTTAGGATTCTTACAAAATGTAGTGCCTTATCTCTCAACTCAAATTCTACAACTGCTTTAAATTAAAAGGGGAAACTATAATGATAATTATGTGCATTTTACTTATGGTGATCAATTTTATTTGTTTAAAGGCATAACTTTTTTGTACTTATATTTGCTAGAATCATGTATTTAACTTCAAAATTGCAAACCAGGTTGATTTCCTCTTTCCTTAAACCACTTTATGGAGTTATGGTTGACATATAAAAACTTGTACATATTTAATGTGTACAACTTGATGAGTTTAGGGCTAAATATACACCCATGAAACCATCACCACGATTTATATCATAAACATATCCATACCTCCAAAAGTTTCCACTTGCCTTCTTTACTATTATTTCTTTTTTTCTTCACACATCTATCTGCCAAGGGACCCTGACAGCCACTCCAACCACCGATGGGTTGATTTCTAAGAAACATATTCACATATGGTCCCACAGAGGGTAGATGTTTGCAAAATCAGGGCCAGATGCTAATTCATGATGCTTCAGAAATATTTATTCCAAATCAATGACTAACGCATGAGAAAGCTCTCAACACATCTGCACTCCATAGGATGACTTTGGTTTTTATCAGGACACAGAGAAAATATATCAAAATCTTTAAGAGCCCAAGTAATCTTTTGTTGCTCTAATAATTTGTCGCAGCTATCATAGAGAGGAGAAAACTTTCCTCATGTCAATTCTAGTTTCTAAAGAAATCAGTGAAATTCAGGTCATGTAAATCTATGTTTACATCTTGCAATTTCTGATCAAAATAAAATGCTGATTTTAACTCATTTGCTACAGAAAATTTCTAATGTAACATAAATTTCAAGTGGATTCAATCTCTTCTAATGTCCTGCTAAGTGAAGGCAAAGATTTGGCAAAAAGAAAAATACAATGCTAAAGTTTACATGAAAAGGAACCACAAAAAGCAGATGACAGAGATAAAACACAAATACAGGAAAACTTGTCATGAGAAAATATAGTGCATTGATGTCATGATTTTATACCATTTCCAAATATCAATTGTAAGGCTGTTTTACCTTCAATATTTTGAAAGGAATTTTAAAATTCAGGCAAGTTGGAGAGAAACCTCCACAAATGGAGGCTCATGTTTTCACTCCAGAATTGGCATCAGGGACTGGGCCCCAGTGTCTGTGAAGAAGGGGATGCTCTTCTGTGTTCACCCAAGTGCATCTTGTCAACAGGCTGCAGCACAGATGAGTGACATCACCCAGGTCAGGGTGAGAGTGCATCTTACATCTAGTGATGCCATGTATCCTTAAGCTTCATCACAAAAAGGAGCTTAAAGGTTTTATAGAAATTCAAGTTCCTAGACAATTTTTAAAATGTTTAAATATACTTTTCAAAATTTAAGAGTTAAGGAACAATTGGGAAGATAGTACAGAGATCACTCCACCTTCGACATCTTACGTTAGTATGCTACGTTTATAACAAATAATGAACTGATAGCGATACATTATTATAAGTCCATGCTTTATAACAATTCCCTTAGTTTTTACTTAATATCCTTTTTCTGTTCCAGGATCCCATCCAGTTTATCACATTATTCTTAGGAGTCATGTGTCCTTAAGCCTCTTCTTGGCTATGACATTTTCTCAGACTTTTCTCCTGAATTTCACAGTTGGAAGGAGCACTGGACAGGTATATTGTAGAATCTTTCTCCACTGGGATTCCACTGATATTTTTCGCCTGATTAGATTAGGGTCGTGAGTTTGGGGCAGGAAGACCACAGAGATAAACTCCCATCTTCGTGACATCGTATCAAGGGTACACACTAGGAACATAACTAGTTGCTATGGA